>JAYRBW010060544.1:0-10724 GCA_036023295.1 Invenusta paracnida | reverse complement strand
AAAAATTAAATAATAAACAGAAACACAATTAAGCATAAACTCATCAATTCTCAATCATTCCAAAACTTACATAATAATCACAAACACAACTGAGCATAAAATTATCAATTCTTAATAGTTCCAAAACTTTTGCACAGTAGTGTATAGATAGGTATAAGTATTTATAATCAATATATTATTGTCATAAGAAGCACAAGTATATCTAATCTATTATATTAATTATTTGTAATTATTCTTATTTATATTATAGATGAAAATAATGAAAAATATCTAGTGCCTGTCAAGTAGAAAAAGCAGTGCCTATAGAGCAGCAAAGTACAAATATTAAAAAACAATACCATTTTATATATTCTTAAATTTCAGGAATAATATGTCATCTGAATGACCTACTTGTCTTGCATTATTAAACATTCCTTTTAAGATAAATATAGACAACAGGGAAAAACATAATATCAAATAACTGCAGACTTTTTATAACTTTTCTTTTAATTAAATAATTACTTATTTTAGATAATCCTTTGCTTACTAAACTTTTCATCACTCTTATCATATAATATACATGTATATTAATATAATTTAGTTGTATAAATATAAAAAATACTTAGTTGAAAGAATATGTTTGTGAAATAAAAGTATGTACATATATATGTATAAGTAAACACATTGGTGGAGGGCCCCAATTTCCAGCCCCCCCCCCCCTCCCTCCCAATCCTCTAAAAATTCCTGGTTGTGTCCCTGACTATTGACATTGAATATTTGGGTTCATACATTTACTCCATTGTTATTGATATAATTAAAAAAGTCATTATATATTTGATATTAGACAATATTTTAAAATGTATTAAATTATGTAATATACATATATTAATCTAATGACAATATACTATAGTGAATATGTATAAGTTTATAATTGTCCCAAAAATATTATATTATGTTTACTATAACTATGCTTCTTCTTCTTTTTGTTATTCTTTCCTTGATTACAAAAAAATTAAAGGATAATATCTAGAATATAAACATGGATAAAATAACTACTTTGAAGCTATGATGTATCCATTGACCCATTTATTTCATCTTTATTAATGAGACTGTTAAATAACTTACCTTTATATGATTTGCCAAAAAGTAGTGCAAAGATTAATATTTTATACGGTTACAATATTAGAAATTAAAATAAAATAGTAAAATAAATAAAAAACTATATTACTAAACTATATTTAGAATTACATAAAAAATGAGTAGTAATTATCCGGTTTTTAGTATTTTAAATAAACGCTAAGATAGACGCTTGTGTCCATGTAATTAATAGATTAAAACACACATTGTAAATTTGTCCCCCTTAACATACATATATATTATTTACTACGTTTAAAATGAATCAATTATCATATGTATACTATTCAAACGTCAAAATTATTAGAAATATTACTTATCCAACCTCCGCACGTTACATTCATTTGCTTAATTTGCTCTTTGTTATGTAGAAAGAATATTGTCACTCAATATTAAAGTAGTATGAGACGAGGTAGAAATTTAAATTGATTTAATATGATACAATTTCTATATATAACTGTTAGTAACAGGCTAGAAGCTAACATGCATGCCCAGTAATTCTAAGAGTACACTTTTAATATGATTTTGCTGACAACATCTAACCAAACCTACCTGTCTCTCCCTGTGCTGAAAGTGATTGTATTATACAGGGTGGTCCAGAATTCGCCCTACGACTTTGAAAAACTTTATTTAACTGCAGAAAAAACTTTATTTAACATTGTAAAATAATTTAAAAACAGCAATATAATGTAATATGCTATTATCTGAGTGTCATTTATTTAATATTGTAGAATAAGTCATAAGCAGCAAAATAACGTCATTATCTGTCGTAATATAGCGTCAACTTGCAAATCATCGTGAGTAGTTGCATAATCATAGTCTTCGGAAAGTACGATCGTTGATGGGCATTAATGCAGTCAAATGGAAATCCACGAAAGCTTCTCCAATAACATCTTTTAGTCTCTCTTTTATTGGAGCGGCTTAAGCAAATTCCTCAGAGCGCGTTGTCACATGAGGTCAGATCCGGCTTCGCGATGGCCCGAACAGGGTCATTCTTGCCAATCCACCCATCTGGAAAGCTAGCATTCAGGAAGTTGTCTTGTTGCGATGGCAGTGTGTTCCGGTGCACCATGGAAATGAGAGTCCCAAAATACTTTTCGCTTTTCTATTCGCTTCTTTTGCGATAGAAAAGCTTCTTTCGCTTCTATAGACCTTGAACGTATATGGTTTATACGTGAAAGGTGGCCTTAAGGTATTTTTAGGATCTTAAAGATACCTTAACGTTTATTATAGTATCTGAAAATATTCAATGGTCTTATGGAGATCTTGAATGTATGTAACCGTATACGTTCAAGGTCTCCTTAAAACTCAAGGAGCGACTGTGAATACGGGCGTAAATCTATTTAGGCCGACCTATTATTCATATTTTTTGCGTATCAAAATCAGATCTAAGTATCTTACATATAATTTCCGACAGTAGAATTCGAATATATAATGATCATTTGTTTATATAAAGCTTTTTATATCTTGAAAAACAAAGTATGATTAAGACACAATAAATTTAATAAATACAATATTACCGATGATCATACTGTAAATTGGTATTACAAAAGATAATATGGTACAAGATATGGCGACCGAGCAGGATCATCACATCGAAGATATGTTATATATGCTCTCTTTTTACGTGATATGTGCATGTATTTGCACTTATCCAACGCATCCTCACATGTCTACACATATCCAATTGCTACACATCCACGTATCCACACATATCCACACTTATCCAGTTCAATTCACATCCAACATATATCCATACATATCCAAGTACAAATATCCACGTCTCTACATATATCCAAACATATCTACTTATATCCCACGTATATTCCAGTATATATGTTGTACTTGGATATATATGGATGTGTCGATAGATTGGATAAGTGCAAATACATAAGTTAGGATATTGATTAGAATATATAGGTTCACGTTCGTTATCCCCATAGACCTCATGGTATGCGGGTAACCGCATGCGCGCATCATCTTAACTGGGTGGCTATTGTTCTTTTCCTCCCACTTGAGTAGGTTGGTGAAAAAACTGGATTCTGACACTGAAAGTGGGGAATTTCGCCGGCAGTGATTGGGAAGGTCAATCCAGTAAAGTTTAGTTCGTCCTCGCCCACTCTATGTAGGCTGCAGGGCGCACACGATGGTTTGAAACATCTTCGTATAGTGCAGTATTGATAGAACGGCATGCTTGAAGCAGTCTCCCAAATTCCGTCATCTAAGTTTACCACATCTTGCTTGGCCTTCAGTTGGGGAGGCAGCGCGGTAAAACTCGTTCCGTGTCTCCTAGGGATAGAATGGTACCGATCACTATCCGCATATTGAACCATTCAACTGATTCGATGATCCAGTTGGAACCGTTCTGGATAAATTCTTCAATCAAGCGACTAGGAGACCTTAAAACATATAGTCAAAACATGTTGTCGTATTGAGAACTTCTGCAGCGAGGGAGAAGAGTTGCTGCGCTGATAGTAAACTTTCGCTGGTGTGCAGGTCTACTTGAATAATGTGGAGGGCTAGGACCGGGTGAACTTTGCATTCAATGCAGCCATTGAGTAGGGTGATATAGTCTCTTCAATCAGTCCGCTGACGGCGGCAAGGAAATCTGAAGGATGGACAAGGGGATTTCTTGACTAGAATAGTATGTATCGTAGTGCGCCATTAAAGGCAGAGGCTGCACAATATCACGTGACCGTGCCGTCTTGATAGTCTTTAATCTGAAGTATGCTATCCGGTTGGTTTGAGCGTCTGTGTTTATGCAGTTGTGATAGCGATTTAATCCGTTTAGTGCACTGGGCGTAGGTGAACGTTGAAGTTGAGACAGGGGCAGAGTAGGGCGGTTCTGATGATTTAGATGGACGAGTAGAGACGTCCTGAGGAGTTGGGGTAGAGCAGGACTGTGCTGATGAGAGGGTAGAGATATTAATCTGCGGAACTGGAACAGAGGTAGAGACATCCTGCGGGGTCGAGGCAGAACAGGGCTGTGCTGAAGAAGATCTATATAAATCCAACGGAAGAAGTTGGTATTGAGGTGAGACAGGGGTATGAAGTGTAGATGGTAAGTTAGGCGAGTCATCAATGCCTAAGAGATCATTGAGAAAATGTTCGAATTCAGCGATATCGCTATCTCAGAGTATTGCATTGTGAGGAGAGGCGAGCGTACGATGGTACACAAGCGTGAAGCAAAGTAGAATGAATGAAAACAAACGGGCGCGTTATTTTTGATACTTTTACAGCCGATTTATTGGTTAGAAAATTGTCTCCATTCTGATTGGACGAGAGGTGCGTGGGTGGGGGCAGAGTGAAGGGATGGTGGAGTTGCGCTACACCTCCCTACTACTATTATATATGTATATTCATATACTTTTAATATACGTAAGTTGTCAATAATAAATAATTTATTGCCTGTATATCTCAAACTGTTTTACTACATACACCATTTAATTGATCTTAGTTTTTAAAACAATATTTTGCATAATCTTTCGGGTAGCTAAATCGTACTATTGAACTGTATGCGGAATTAAAAAGATTGAACACTCTTTGTATGATTACTATATAGTAGTATAGAGAATCGTTTGTCCGACTAGAAAATCAAGGGAGAAAAAAAGGAAACATCTGAAGAAAATATCAATGCTGTAAACTGACCAATAACAGAAGACAGTAGCCTTACAATGAAAACAATGGCAAACATATATTGAACATATCCACAGCTATGTTACATCGATAATACTCTGACAATCTGGAAGTCATTTAGTTCATTACAAAGTGGGTGTATCGCATTTTGATGGATAGAATCAAGGCTGTACGTATGGGACATAACAAATATTTAATTGATTTAATTCAATCTCGTTTGTGTAAGTCCAACCTAGTAACAGTTGACGACAAGTTTTTCAACCACTGTAACATGAAACCTAAAAATAAGATTGGTTGTTGGATAACTGCTGGAAGAGACCAAGAAGTTGTAAATACATCAATTAGATAACCGCTGTAGAAAACATATCTTACCATCATAAACATTTCCCAACGCAGCAAATACTCTTCAAAATTTAACAAAGTAACGAATCGATTAATTTTGAAAAATAGATCGAATTCTTGAAAGTCTTAAAGGAATTTTATCGAAGACAAGAAAACCCTATTTTATCAGAAAACATGATGTTGCAACCATAGAGTAATTATTATTACTCTATGGTTGCAAAATGATAATAGAAGATATCATGTGTCCAAAACTACTGTGGCCTTACATTCATATCAAGAATACGAGACTCATAGTTCAAGTACCTCATTATTTCCTACATGTCAATCTGGGCGACTGTTATTTATTTCCTAGACTGAAGGACTAGGAACGGATTTTGAATTGGCTGAAAATATTCTCATGTTTTGGAAACAAATTATGCCAACTTTAATGATCATCGCATGTAAATAGCACTTCAGCAAACAATGGATACGAAGCCCAAGGTGACTACGTTAAATAAACTCCTTACATTTGGCAGTTCGTTATTCGATTATATCCTATTTTTATAATAAATCTATATTTATACCACAAACGCGCATTTATTTCGATAGCCTATACAATACCATGTACAGGAAATGTACTATGACTAGAGTCATTGTCTGATGTGGCATCCATCGAACCTCATTTACACATGGAGAGTTTCGTTTCTTTGCGTCTTTAAAATAAGGCATAATTCGGTTCACGATTTCAAGCGTGGATGTTTTGAAAGTGGACTTCACAGTAGCTGAACGAAAAAGACAAACTATATTAAAGCCACAATAATACATGTACTGAGGAAATAATGCAATAGCAAATTACACAATCTAAATTTCTACGTCCAGTACACACAAATAATATGCTGGTCAATTCCTGTAATAAGCAGTTATATAACCAAAAAAATGTAAACATTTATAATATTTGGAGTTTATAGAAATAGAGCGTCAATGAAATATTACGTAATCTCAATTCTATAATACAGTATGAGTTAAATATTCTACGTTTTTTTAATTGCATTGGGAGCAACCAATTAACTTACCTAACTTGTACACAGCCAGTGAATCGAATTGCGCTTTTCCTATGTGCACTTTCTTAAGTAAACATAATAAACCGTTGAAATTAAACGAACTTTTTTACGCGAACACATTTTTGTTTACCTGTCCTGATACCTAATTGCCTATACGCGGTGAACATTGCACTTTGTTCAGTGGGTACAACAAGCTGAATGACAGTACCCAATGACTGTACCGTCTCCCAAGTATAATTAACAGTGGCGACTGGATTAAAGAAATGCGCACTTACACTACGCAATTTAGTAGAGTGAGCATCTGATTATTAGCTAAACTTACACTATGTGGAATATCATAATCATCCACAACCTGACTGGAAAGTTCGTACACATGGAGACTATCACAAAAGCACTATCGGAATGGAACGCTTTAAAATTCCAGTCAATACATTATATGGACAAGTTATTTCATGCAAGGCGAATGACTCATCTATACTCCCACCTATGAAGGGTGATCCATCAATCAATCAGAACTTAGCAACATTTTCTCGATCTTTGATTGGTTCAACTACATAAACAAAGCCATATATGGTAATATCATTATACCCATCATGTATGATACTCAGCTTTAACGCCGTTCCGCTCTGTTAGTAGTAGGTCCCAGCCAGGCTGGCATGACAACATTTATTGAGAAATTTAATAAATATAGAGATGTGCTTTTCGATATCCTATATCCTATCCCCCCAATACATTGGTTTACTGGTAGTCAGTATGATTCGACCATAAAACTTGATGATCTATGAGTATATGATACGGGCCGCCTGATTCTGTTGACATGGTAAAACCTCACGATATGATTGTTTTAGACGATTTAATGTATGAGGTGGAAAACCCCAAGGTAGTCAGTAACTTGTTTACTCGACTTCTACACCATAGACCCTGTACGGTAATATCTATTACTCAAAATCTACATAGTGAGGGTAAGGAGAACCAAACACCCGCGCTAAATAGTCAGTATATGGTACTATTTAAATCCCCAAGAGATGCCAGCCAGATTGAATGCCTTTCTAGACAGATGTATCCGGGCCAGAAGGGCTTTCTCACTGGTGCATATAAAGATGCGGTGAACATACGCACACACTTATCTATTTCTTGATATGCATCAAAATACACCTGAGGAGCTGTTTGTACACGTATTCTAGCGGATGAGTTTCCACACCGCATATATGTCCTACAAGTCATCCCTTGTACTAGCCTATAAACTTATGTTTCAATCTTTATAGTTCATAAACATGATTAGTATTGATATGAATGGACATTTTCTCCGTAAACTAGTCAGCGCGGGTGAAAGTAACAAAGAGAGACGGAAATTAATTAAGCAAGCAAGAAGCCGTCAGTTGAAAAATATTGTTGCGCTATTGTACAATATTCTGAAAGATATTAAGAGCGCAGACGGGAATACAAAAAGAGTCCTACTGGATAGACAAACTCGTGAAGACGTTATCAGACACAAAGACAAACTACGAAGGTTTGTTAATTCCTGTTGCAGTCCAACACTCCATAAAAGAAATCGAGTTCATATCAAGCCAGAGGGGGTACGTCACACTATAAAAACACTCGGAGATATACAAAGAGGAGGCGTATTTCCTCTCCTTCTCCCTTTACTCGCTTTAGCAGGGAAGGCTTCTAAATCGCAGGGGTCGTATCAAGTGGTGTTGGATTTGGAGTAAAAAGTTGTTACAGCGGTATGTCACCTACAGCTGAAGCCTATCGTCGTATAATAACAATAAATGAGGCGGATTTTAATCCTTCCATAAAAGGGAGTGCTACACAGGATCTACCTATTGATCAGACACAAAAGATCTATACCTCTTCATGAATAAAGAAAACGGATGAACAAAGAGACAACACTTCCTGTCTTACCTCCCACGCCACCATAACCGCCCCTATCTCTCTCGATAATCCAGCGGAGTATTGACAAGTTCCCACTTCACATACTCTCTCGAGCAGCCAGTATTCTCAATAGGCTAGCGGCAAATGGAGTCACATGGGACTATGAGAGAAAAGTCAGATTGGGTGACCAACCACTTGATAATGCCTTCATCATTGATTTAATACACTATGCAGCCCTTACTAATAAGGGCAGAACTCTCTCACCGACTGGATGGCACTAATTCAAGGAGATTTTGGACAGACATATAATTAAAATTTCCACCAGTGTGCCTCCGACAGCACGAAAATTAGACAATGATGATGAGAATATGACTGATAATAGGGACCCAAACTGGACTAGACATTTCTTAAGACCTACAGTTAACTACGATGTATTATAAACGTACTTTATTAGATGCCATACCTAAGGCAGAAAATGAGTCCACTTAGTTACTGTATTAAGAATCCTACAGACATTGTCGATGGCCTCTCAATCGATATCGAATGCAACAACACGTGCTGTACTAAGCCCACTATACTACAACGCATCCCTTCCGAGCTCTTACGGAAGTATAGAGGCGTTGGTAAAAGCAAGCAAGTTACGAAAAAAAGAAGTAACCAATTGGTTAAAGAGTCAGCATACAGCCTTCACAAACCAGCGAGATGAAAATTCCTACACAGACACTATATGGTGAGGAAAATGGACATGCTGTGGCAGGCGGACTTAGTGGAGATGCAGGCGTTCTCAGGGGTGAACAAATGTTATATTTTACTGTACTACTACTATTGATGTTTAAAAAAAAATTAGTTTGATCATCTGAACATCTGTCTCGTTACTCGGACTTGCATATAGGGGGAAAGTGTAAGGCTATAAACATGAACAGATATTAGGGTGAAGGGGTCTAAAAAAAGGAGAGCAGTAGTGATGGGGGACTAGGTGAATCCAACGGAGGCGGAATCTCACTATACAGATATTGAACCTCATCTTACCTATGTGTATCGTACAAGAATCGATGACAAGTGTATCCTATAGTGGTAAATTGGGGCAATTTTACTAAGAATTGGCACTATACATTTTACTACAATATCTATGGCGGAAATCCGACGTATCGAAAAATATAGAGGAGGCGATGAGTGATTTAAGCTCATATATATGGGGTGACAATTACCTAGGCTTCAAAGACGATAATCTACAACCAATATTTGTCAATTTTTGGATAACATATAAACATGATGGGTCTTTGTTTACAAATTTTTACAGCAATTATCACCTATAATATCGTCTGTGTAATTCTAAGTCCTATTATTGATAGATATTTGTAATGCGCAAGTTTACTATCCTAGCTATATTACTATTTATATGTTGAATACGACTACGAGATAATCAGGACTGTTAACTAGGCATTTAGTCTTAATTTTGCCAGAAGGCCTAGTTTCAAATTAACGTACCTACTACTCTTAATTTTCGACCAATTGACAACATTTTTTTAAGAAACATTCTCGCATGTGATTTCTAACAATTTAATATATAAAAAGCTACAATACTCTGCCACATTTTTAATGAATGGTTAAAAAAAAATAATAAAAAAATTAAATTGCAAAGATTAATTTATTTGAAAATAAATAGAAAATACAATGAAAATAAGGTAATTATAAAAACATATGTAGGTACACACAAAGAATAAATGATAAATTTTAGATGATATAATCAAGAACCACATTTGTTCAGAACAAAACAATAACAGTTTTATTTAAGTTTAAACTGGAAAAACATATACCTAAGTTCTACATTTTAATCATTTAGCTATAACTGTGCAAATTCAAATTTTTACTATAAATGGTTTGCTTAAATTAAATAACTGACTTAGTGTTCTGCCACCTAGCAACCTTTTTGAGAGAATATTAATGTATATATGTATATACACTATATAAAAAGGTAGGGAATTGAACCTTTTAAACAACTCAGTCAAATCTTTTATTACATAAGCATAACTTTAACATTTTGTTTTCCATTGATAAACTCATTTATGCCTTACAAGTTCATATCTAATAATTACATATTTATATTATTGATATAAGTGTATTTGTATAACTTTGCTTTTAAAACTAATTAATCAATGTTTGAATTGTGTTTATTTGGGGCAAATTTCTAAATTGGGTAAGATTTATCATAATCTGACAATCAGTTGATAAAATTAACTAAGCCGTTAACAAAATCTACATAATTATTGAAGAGATAACTGAATCTTGATAATACACATAAGAATAAAATATTGAAAGAGATTCAAAATAAAACTAAAATGGTTGACATTACTAGTATACAACCATTTCTTGACCAATATGCACTAAAATAAGGATATGACTTTAAGTTCTAACTTGTTGATAACTGGCATGTCCCCGGTCCATATTCCCAAAAGAATAATCAAACAAGACCTTTAGTTAGCCATATGTGTAATAAATATTATAATCATCAATGATGCTGGACTTTGGATCCATTTAACAAAAAAGAGTTTACATCAATAAGATAACATCAAGATAACAATACAATATAAAATAAAATAACTAAGTGAAATACACGAGCCCTACTTGGGACCCGTTTCATTAAAAAAATCAGTACTGATAATTATGGAAAAATCAGTGATACTTATCAGTGTAGCGTTTCATAAAACTAAAAGTATC
>JAYRBW010060543.1:0-10725 GCA_036023295.1 Invenusta paracnida | reverse complement strand
TAGAATTAGCTATGCTCGATTGATCTACTGTGTTCTCTGTTTATTTCTCTGCTGCTGGCATCGCACTCAATTGTATACAAAATCAATAAGAGTCGAAACTCTATGTATAATTACTCTATGATTTGTAAAATAAAAAATGAATATTTTTCTCAAAATCGGTAAAATATTCATTTTTTTAACTTATTTGTTTGATATAATAACTCATAAACAATTAAAAATAATGTTTCATGTAAAAATGAAAATATTAATTTATATTTATTATATTTAGCATATATATTACAATATTTTTACTCATGTTTTTATAATAAACATTTTTTTAGAATTTTTTTAAAGAAATATCTTATATGTCATTTCACAACTCAACTTTAGAGGAAATAAAAAAAACATAGAAAAGAGGGAGTATAATCAACCCCTCTTCACTCCCCTGGGACGTGGAAGCATAAATTAGCCCGGTATAGCGGGTTGGAATTGAATTCCTCAAATTTGGTCAAAACATGTTTGAAATAATTAGAATGAGTGTCATCATTTTTAATATGAATGCCTGTGAACTAGGTTAAATTTGAGGAAGTTTCTTGATCTCTTATTGGTGTTACAAATGTTTGTTTTTGGATATTAAAAGATATATGTGCATTTTGGGCATTCAATTGTATTTCCAACTTTTTAAGAGAGATATCCATCCGGTAGTAACTATATCTTTGAAATATTGTGTAAAACATGTTATTTTATATTATACATAATGCATAATGTATAATGTATAATCCAATATCTATATGTATTAATTATTTTATTGTTAAATTAATGTTTGCTAATTTAATTCTTTTTAACACTTTTGGAAGTATTGTTTTCATTTCATATTTTTTATTGAGTGTCAATTATTTTTTTAGTGGTTGTAAAAAAGAACAATCTCCTTATTGAATATATAGTCTATGCATAAATATTGGCATATATTATATTTATTTATTATGTTGAAGCCTGCGTAAGTTACAATGCTATTCATCAATACAGGTATTTAAAAAATAGTACCAGGAGAACTTCATCATAAAATTTAAGTATTATACTTTTGGCGCACATATATATTTAACTTCTAGAACATTAAACATAAGGTTCAAATGGATTCAGAATATGGAATATATATATTTGCCGTTTGTTTTATTATTACTTTTTCCTATTTGCATTAAGTCTATGTATACCTATATATATATATATAAATAAGAAAGCTATTCCATATAACAACACTGAAGTTTTATGTCAGATATTGTATCTTATACTGTCAAGCAGAGGTAAAGTTGTTGTAAACATTTACTGGATAAATTGCTTACTGGAATGATAGAGCATTTATAAACAACACTATCGAATCTACTTTTTATCTCCTACTTTGCCTCTCCATTGCACGGAAAATCACTAAGCTCACCCGATTCTTTTTTTCTATTTTAGCTCACACCTAAACTAAATACATACTAAAACTACCGTACATTAAATGGCTACTATATACAGTTTTACTTAAGACTAATGCTATACCAGAAATAAAATCAATATTATAATTCAGTTAATAAAATTATTCCCTTTCTGGATCGGACTGTCTTTTATTTGATGTAATTTCCTTCCTTTTTTCGAAATGAGTGAGGTTAACACTCGTGGATTAAATTTACAACAAATCAAAACTTAATTGTAATAGACTTGTTAAACAAGTTATGAAACCATCAACTAGAACCTGCTTTCGTACGATAGAGCGTCATAATAATAAAGAATTGCATCAATAAAACAAAATGAATTTAAAAAAGTTAATAGAAACAAAAATATAAAAACACAGTTGTGGCATTCAAGTTTATGCAAAATTTTAGTAATTCGTCAATTAATTTGTTTATGCCACATTTACATTTATTTTCTTTCTGATAGGTAATAACGTAATTTTATTAACATATTGTAAGATAGTTTATAGATTTTGGTCGATTTATAATTGGTAAAATGTGGTGATACGTTAGTTAGTTTAGTTTAGTTTCTGGAAAATTCCCTAAAACTATTTTTAATTACAATATTTTAATTATTCATTTACTAAATTGAAGAAATTATTCAAACTCAGTTGATGCTGTATGTCGAACCTACTTTAGAAGATAGCCAACTTATTTTTCCAACGTTTAAATTAAATCTTGATGACCATTTAAGCAGATATTTAGTAACGTCAGCTCACTCATCTTTAAAGAAATATTTATTTAATATCCCAATAGTGGATAGTGCATTTCGATCAGCCACGAAATATTGTTCAGTAAATAATTTAAAACCGTTTTGTCCCGAAATTTCATTAATTTGGGAATCTATAGCACATTTTTGTACTTCTATTATTTTTCAGTTTTCTTCATTTTTCACATTTGTAAATTTTGTTGTTGTAAGAATTCTCGAATATAAAATATATTATGCAATGAAGGTTATTTTTATTTAAGAGTATTTGCATTTGATTATATTTTATCAATATCACATGAGTTAGTTAAATAAAGACAGTAACAAGGCATATAGTCCAGGACTACATTGTGAATTTGAATATACGTTCTTCAAGTTTCAAGGAATTAATTTAAATGATTCTTAATTAATTCCTTAATTTTTATGAAGGTTAACAGAATGGTATAAAGCCTATGCGATTAACTTGGGAGTTTGTATGTTTTAAAGACAAATTTCCCAATCGAATATGTGTGCGTTTATATCGTCTTTCCATTTAAATAACATAGTATTTAAATCAATTTCTAATACATATCTTTTTATTGCCGTCATAAAATCTAACTAAAATATTAAGACTTAGAACCCGTAGAAAAATTGTCAGGATATTTCAATAACTAAACGTTGTCCTTCTCAAACTAAATTTGAAAACAAATGTCATCACAAATAGAGTTACTCATTCCACTTATATATATATAAGAAACACTTGCATCTATCTCGATGTACATGAATAGTTATAAATAGATCGTAGATTGGTAATATATTAGTAACATAATATACTAAATGAGTAGATAATTTCCTATTAAATTCCTTCAATTTTTTATAATTATAATGAATTAATATTTATTAAAGGCTAATAATGGTCCCAATAGTGTAGTGGTAAGCATAGTCACTTGGCAAGTGGAAGACTCTGGTTCGATTCCTGGTTGAGACTCGTATAATTTTCGAGATAATTATCTATGTTATTATCTGTTGATAACCTGTATGTCAAAAAATGGTGATATATTATCTATTATTATCTTACTAGTGTCGTGAGTGTTAGTAATTATTAAATGATTTATTGTATTTAAAACATAACACGTACGTAGGTATTTTAAAAACCGCATTTTTATTAAAAAACGACTATATTTTACAGTAATTCATGTATACACATGTTGAAACAATTTATAAGTTTTAATATAACAATTGAATAACATTGATGTTAGATTTGCTCAGATATTTTATGGGTAATAGAAACTTGTAAACAAATAATTAATGAATAGTTAATAATACAATGGTAATACGTAGTAACTAGATAAAACTATAATTAGGAATAAGAAATATACTAAACATGTGAATACATAATTCATCAGCCTAACATGAAATTTATTTCAATTTTCAGCTTGCAAAATGAAAGCAATAGGTAAAAGTTACGTTGCTGGGACATTTGTCTACAATGGGACCGGATTCTGGGGTCGACAAATTAAACAAAAATCGAGTTTACTCGACGGAAGTGTTTGGATCGCTTTGGGGTCAAGAGGTTCGCCTTTAATTATGTGTATTAGTAATATAGGTTGATTTTTACAGTATTATAAATATAAGTGTTGCATTGCCACATTGATGGAGAAGTCCAAACTGAAAGTTAAAAAAATATTATTTTGTATGACATGCATTAAAATTAAATAAAATATATATAGACTTAAATATATTATGCAAATTCACTATAGCATCCACAATAAAATTTACTCCAGTAAATATAAAAAATTGAATTTTATGGTGCATTTTATTCTGCAAAAAGTGTACTGAATTTGTATAACAAAACATACAAAAATGTCAGCCAAAAATTATAATTTACAGATTAAAATTGAAAGTTAATAAGAAAATAATCGAGTACATTAATAAGATCCTGCAATAATTGTTTCTGAACATATAACCAAAACTTAAATGCAGTTTAAGAGATAATTTCCCGATATTAGTTGATATTGTTTGTTTGCAACCCAATAAGTATAAGATAGTTTAGGATATACGTATACCTAGGAATACCTAAGGATATTTCTAAATCTATGTTTTATATAAAAATTTGTATTTTAAAGTTTTTAATAAATATTTTATTTATAAAGAACATTGTTTTGGGACAAATTGTTAACAAAAATTACAAAAATGTTGTTTGTAAATTTGTATTTTTTCGTTAACCAATTTATTCATAAATTTTATAAACATATTAAGTTGCTTTATATGTCAACGAAAATGTAAGACCAACTATAATATAGATAGATATGTAAATAAATATTGACCAAATATAAACCAAACCAAAATCTTCATATTGAAATATAATTCAACTAGTTTCATCCTATACGAACATCAGTAAGAAAGATAATATTTAATGTTAATAATAATATATACATTGGGAGACTTCATCATCTGCAAATAGGTTGACTGAGCACGTTTTCAAAAATTTTTGTTTTATCATTTTTGTGGTTAAGTATCACGTAGCCCCCTAATATTCTTAAAATTTTAAGTAACTACTTGTATGTCTTCTGAATAGACCTCTAATTTGGTTACATCATAGTTTTTAAACTGTAGTAAAATTAATAAAAATAGCAAATAAATATATATACATATATTACTAACGTGTACTACTATTATTTATGAAGATTATAATGTTACAATGGGAACTAAAGTTCAATAATAAATCATACTTTAAATAAAAGATTAAATCAATTAACATGAATTCAGTCGTTTATGTAGTAATTTAATTATGGAATATGAAATATGGTTAAAAAATTTAATACGATTTTCAAATTGTTTAACAGCATTTTATGCATAAATTAAACAATGAAGCATTTTTGAAAATTTAACGCTTATTGCCAATTTTAAAGCTAACTCCAGATCAATTAGCTGTTTGTTTAAATATCACCTTATTTATGGCATTTCAACATTTTTATTTACACTACTTATGTCCAGCTTTTTGTAATTAGTGTTCCACTTTCTGTACACATCTATCATACTTTATCAGCTTAATCACATGAACTAAGAAACAATGTAACAATGTCATTACACGGTAAGATCAGAGAGCTCAATATATACTACCATTAGGAACCTGGAAGTGTACCGAAAAACCACCTACATTGACATAATTTTGCGATCCCCTTTTAGCGATCATTTCATCCACTAAATCAACACAATACGTTGCAGATAAAAATTGTTTTCTTCCCCACATAGTTGCACCTAGTTGTTCATCCAAAAGATTGTAATATACATACTAATTTTAGACATTTGTGCAATTGGCGAATAAATATCAAAGATATAAATAACGTTGTAGGACAGTATGCACATCAGAATGTGAGCAAAATGCTACATGATGACATTACGGTGTTAATCTATAATTTTTAAAACCTCAACTTTTTTTTAATATCTGCTTTACTGTTTCATTGCTGCTAAAAAGGCCTATGAAAATTAATTGAACTGCCACACAATATTTTTACCATATCAAATATAAAGTATAAAACTAAGTTCATAATAATTTGTAAAAATTATTTAGTCGCATATAATAATAGGTAGTATGTAATAGTAATAACATTATTCAAACTTAAATATCAATGTGCACCGACACATACAGAATTACAAATAAATTGTATGTATTATAATTACAATAAATACATGTTTCAGGAGACAATATACATAATGTGAAACATATGCATTTAAAATGTGCCATATAATATTGTTTTATTGTACTAAACACAACAAACATTCTTTGGCAAAATTTTAGTATGGAGATATATAAATATTATTGACTTTGATAATTATTGAATATTAGGCATTATAGCTTATTTAGGAGACACGGGAGGATAATTATAGACTATGGAGGAATGAACCTATCTAGTTGTAATACCCTGCAGCAGCGATAATTTTATTTAACATTTATGTTAATAGAATACATGCATTTGATAATATTATTTTATTATGTTACGTATATGATATTCTTATTTATAATTATATTTTAGCAAAAAATTATTGCAAGTAATTGTGAAATCTCCTGCATAATAGTCATCTTAACGAAATAGTTTCTAATCTATAAGTAAACAATATCTGTTTAGGATAAGACAATGGTTTATTGAGTTATTGATGAATAAATCAATAATTCAATAAAATGCTCTACTAAAAATTGTAACTATGTATTAGGCTAGGAATAATTACCATGTTCTTCTTGCAATTAAATGTTTAAAATAATATGGAACAAACGACTTGTTTGCTTTTAGTCTAGTGTTAGTTTTAACAATTAAACTACACACCTATAACATATCCACCGTTTTATTTTCGTGATTTATTAACTGGCTACACCATTATTTCCTCTCGCACACTGCAGAGTTCATCTCACTATTGGTAATGGAAATAGTAACCATTTGAATTGCGCAAACAAAATGGTAAAACGCGTTATATTTGTGTGTAGTTTAACTGTTAAAATGAAAACTAGACGTTGGAAAATCACGAGCTTATAGTGTCTGTTTATTTAATGCTTATAGTTTCAAGACTATAATAATAATGACATAAAATGATAAATATGAAAATAAAGCAGTCAATGACCTGAAAAATAAGAGTAAATATAGTTAATCGTATATAACCATAGATATAGATTAACTATAATATTCCTTGATTTGCAAACTATCGGAATATGCATAAGCGGTGGCGGTTTATTTAAAGTATGTTTATATCTATGTATATAACTCAATAAATCTTAATAATATTCAATTTTTACATGTTAACATTAATTTGGGCCCTTTAGTTTTTAATTATTTATGCATTTTAATTATTACGTGGCTATTTTTGTAGAGAAATATTAAAACAAAATGTTTAAATAAGCACTAATTATTCATTTGTCGTAATATAGATAGGACGTATATAAATTACATTTAACAATGCTTAACATACTTTATTATTATTTTCACTTTGCTGCTACAATATTTATTAATAATGTGTTAGTTTATCAAGAAATCATATGAACATAAGAAGCAAAGCAACTTTTTTTAAATAAATTATTATTAAACAAATATTATATGGTAATTTTATAATACTTTTTCTTTAACATTAATTTTTCAAAATTTTGCCAACGACAGGGTTTTCAATACAATACATGTAAACATGATATATACATAAGCTATTATTTTTAAGTGGTCTTTTAATCTATTGTAAATTTCACATTACCTTTTCTGGATATATATAAATCTTAATTAACTAGAAGCCATTGGTTTAAACTAATCATTCGATAATTCGCTCAATGATATAGCGCAAATTGATCCAGGAGTATGTAATGAGGTTCAAACAGGCTGCCTTTGGGTTTAAAGATGAGATTTATCGATTGATTAGTTTAAACCCATGGTGACCAATTAATTCAGATTTACATAGGTAGGTATATATCCCGAAAAAACAATATGCAAATGTACCTATAGTATTATTAATAGTGGGGTTAGTTAGCCACCCTACATAATTCATAAAGCTGTTAAGTGTTTTTTTATGGCCTCAAAATAAATTAACAGCAGCTGTATTACTAGCTACCAGTTATTTAACCTTGGTGAAACATATAAAACTGCATTAAAAAACTAAGAGTTTACTCAGTTTTTTGGAGAATTATATTAAGAAAATTCTGAATTCCTTTAAAGTGTCAAAAATTTATTTGAACTGTACAAACCATTATAAAATATTTATACAATGAAAATATATACGATTATTGAGGCCTCCTTTAATTTAAAATTATCTAGTAGTTAATAAATCCAGTCAAGCCCACTTTATTGGAGCAGAAATGTGGATAACCTAGTTAACCGATATTTTTAGAACTGAAAACATAATATGTTAAAATATTATCTTGATAGCAGGATTTTTGCTTCTAAATTATCATATAAAAGATTAATAATCAGCTCAAAAATTACAATGAAGACAACATTAAAACTGTAGTCTGTTTCCATACATATATTTAATATATGTTTAAATATAAAAATATTTCAATTTATTGTAAAACACACAGAATATACTCAAGATAATTATCGTTAGTGACCTGTTTCATTCAGAATTTCGTCAAAGTCTAAATGGCGAGTACATAAATTACATAAAAATATGAATTCTTAAATTCTCATTAAAGAAATATAACAGTAAATAAAACAACGCGTTTGGTATAAGCAATTGTTAAGCAATCGCTTGCGTATTGTATTTCGCCAACGATCTTCAATCATCAACAACACGATGAAATACATCACTCAATGAAGAATATGTGTGAAAGACGGATGTGTTGCGCAATAGAGTTAAACATGCAACAAACCTACTTTAATGTAACTCATTAATAAGACGTAAAAAAGAGAAAGCATTAGGCAGGTATATTTTTATTGGCAGTTGGTGGGCATCAGCTGATCATGGATTAAGTCTAGTATTTCTATATATTTAGGATTATAGAGCGCATATCGATTTAAACTAGTTTTATAATTGTTGGTGACAATATATTTTCTTACTAATACTCGTATGTTTCAGAAAGAAAATTATCATATTAATTTTATCATTAAAATGAATGAATAACTATTAGAAGAAAATTTGTACAAATCGATAGCAACAGCAGTTATTTTTACTTTTGGGACAGACAGGCCAGACTTTGGGCAGACAAGCCAGACTTGGGGCAGACAGGCCACACTTCATACAAACAGGCCACCCTTGGAGCAGACAGACCATACTTGGGGCAGACAAGCCACACTTCATACAAACAAGCCACACTTGTGGCAGACAGGCCACACTTCATACAAACAGGCCACACTTGGGGCAGACAGGCCATACTTGGAGCAGATAGGCCACACTTGGGGCAGACAGGCTACACTTCATACAAACAGGCCATACTTGGAGCAGACAGACCACACTTGGGGCAGACAAGCCACACTTCATACAAACAGGCCACACTTGGGGCAGACAGGTCACACTTCATACAAACAGGCCATACTTGGAGCAGATAGGCCACACTTGGGGCAGACAGGCCACACTTCATACAAACAGGCCATACTTGGGGCAGACAGGCCATACTTGGGGCAGACAAGCCACACTTTGGGCAGACAAGCCACACTTTGGGCAGACAGGCCACACTTCATACAAACAGGCCATACTTGGGGCAGACAGGCCATACTTGGGGCAGACAGGCCATACTTGGGGCAGACAGGCCACACTTGGGGCAGATAGGCCATACTTGGGGCAGACAGGCCATACTTGGGGTGTAGACAGGCCACATTTGGGGTGTAGACAGGCCACACTTGATAGATAGGAAGGATCTCCTGAATCTCGTGATATCTCGATTATTCTGTCAGTTATCAAAAAGATTCTTTCACTGCTAAACTTTACTGGTTATTTTACAGTTTACCTCTAAAAAAAGAAATTATCTCGATAAAATATGTTGGATTGAGTAGAATTTTTGTATTAAAAATTATTGTTGAATCTAAAAATATCAAGTAATGTAGCGTGGTTAAGTATAATATGTATTTAAACTCTTACCTATGTAGGTTAACAACCCACACGATTACTATATAGCTTAAAACGATGTCGGGAGGGTCTTACTGTTATTAATCCAATTATAAGTGTAGTGCTATATCAATTGGGTCACTTTTGTGTGAACTCAGCAGTGAATTGGATACTTTTTTATTAACAAACACATTTTATTTTTATGTTAATAAACTTTGTTATGGATATTGTAGAGGTTTTACTCAATAGTTTTTAGTTAGAATACTTTATACAATAATTTAAAACAATTAGTTTGGCATAGTTTGTTGCATAATGTAGAAGTTAAACTATATTATGTAATAATAATAATATTATATAATATATACTCGTATAATGCATTAAGATATTATGTATTCTAACTAAAATTATTGAATAAAACCTCACAATAGCCATATATCAAAGTCTATTAACATAAAAGTAAAATGTGTTAGTTAATAAAATAATCTAAATTCTAAAGGAATGCATTTAAGGTAGTGCGTTGTTATATTATATTATATTTGATAAAGTTTGTTATTGAAATATATATTTAAACAAATTACACTTAGTATAAGCATAAATAGTAGCGAGAAAAATACCTTATTCTAAATATTAATCACGAACTATACTTCAATGATGTCATCTTTGTTTAATCATTCACAACTTACAAATGGTGATCAATTATTATATAAATATATATATTTATGTATACATGTATATATACTTGTAAATAGAGAAAGAAATTATCGTTCTCCAGAGAGATTACATATGTACTTAATATAATATATGCATGTACAATTATTCTTCAGTTAAGCTTACAAGTGGTTATTAAATTTACTAACATATATTATTTACTAGAGATATGTATATTTGCATTTTAAGTCCTATGTTATGTAAAATTATGAAATTAAAAGGTATATTAAATATGATCGGTATAATTTGTCAGGAAATATTTCTAGTCATAATAAATCCAATATACATTTGTTGACAATATCAGTAGTAGGGAAGGAGTGGCATGAACTCAGTCACATGACAGGGGAT
>JAYRBW010060542.1:0-31339 GCA_036023295.1 Invenusta paracnida | reverse complement strand
CTTTAGGTTTTGACAGCTTTTTGAAATTCAAAAATAAGTATTCTGGTAGTTTTATCACGTTTGTCATGATTTAACATGATTTTTATTGATTTTGAATAGGGGTTGCTAAACTTTTGACCGGGACTGTATATTCTGTGTTACTCTGAATTCTATTGTCAGGACATAATAAAGGACATAAAAGAAAAAAAGCATGGAAAACAACAAATTACAAAATTTAATATAAACATGGATTATTCGTAATGCTTAGAAAAAATAAAATATTTTAATTTACGTCTAAATAAAGAAAATGCTTGAGTGGAACGCAAAGAACTTGACAGAGTTTTCCAGTCACGAGTTGTGGTATCGAAAAGGCACCACAATGTGTATGATTATAGCGTGGGCAAAAAAGGTAAGTTGACGTTTGGAAGCATTTGTTAACACTTGATTAGGAAGAATGTTCAGGTTTTATGAATTATTTGAGATAATTTGGACAGTTACCATAAATGCACCAGTGAACAAAACAACATAATCTAAATTACATTTTTGCAGCATTTTTGGCCTTCAATGAAGAGAACGAAGAATTTGTTTTATATTATGATGAGATCGTTGAATTTTTCTAATAAGTCTGGCACAATAATTTTGAATACACTACTGATTTTGTATGTACATATATGATTAAGGAAATTTGAGAAAAGAGTATTACAGTAGTCAAAATGAGAGGAAATAAAAGTTTCAGAAGAATTTAAGTAGTTTTAGACAAATAAATTTACAAATTTTGTAGATAATTCGTAGTTGCAAAAAACAGTTTTACGCAGAAAATTAAAATGAGAATCAAAAGGAAATTTTTTATCGAAAATAATTCCAAGACATACATAAGCTTATAGGAATTATAATATTTAGAATATTTACGGAAGGAATGGGAACGATATTTACATAATAACGGGAACCACAGATAAAAAATGCTTTTCAGACGACCGGATTAATTGGATTGTGATAACAAATGAATGTATTTATAATCTTGTAAAAGACAGGTGCCTAAATGGCCATGATCGGGAGTATTGCGCATGTTTTGGTGGGGATAGGGTCAAGGAAACATACGGGACTACTATAACACCTTCATAATAATACTTCAAACTATATTGTACTAAATTATTACTCCTTAACTAAGGTATCTGTAGTGGTATCATTTAAGATTCGTCCCACTTTTACATATAAAACGTGTTAGTCAATAAATAGATTTTAAATTTTCTCGTCTAACGGTGGTTGACACTCGCAAACTGAATTTAGTGGAGTCACCATAGCCATATCATATCTATACATAGAAATCATTCTCATCACTATAGAGTACACATAGAGAAATGACTCGTGTTTTGAATGTATACATTTTAAAAATATATATTAAAATTCATCGAATCAATTGATGATTTCATTTCTTATATTTATTTGTAATTTAAACAAAAATTAAAAAAAAATTATTATCTTATGAGAATTTTTTGTTATGGCAATATAATTATTTACCTATAGGTAAATAGTTATATTGCCCTAACAAAAAATTAGCTTTCAAGTATACCTGAAAGCTTATGCAAAATATATTTTTTAAAACTGATAGCAATTAAATCGTGTATGTAGTAATTAAAAGTTTGAGATATTATTTATTATAAACAAATTACGTATATAATATGTTAAAAATTGTATGAATGCATTATATTTGTTGTAAAAATTAATTTAATCAAAATATTTAATACTAATTTTTCCCTACCCAATTAAGTCAAATTTATTAAAATAAAACGATTTTTTATTTACGAAAATTTACAGCGCGAAATACCTTTATATGAAATCGATAAGAGTGAACACTCTTTGTATAATCATTACACTATGGCTCACACCTTTTATTTTAAGATACTCTATAATTTATTTTTATGTCCTTTTTATCCAATAAGCTTTCTTTTCCAGTACCCGGGACAAATATTTCGAATTCGTTTTTCTATAAGTTTCATATCAATTGATTTCATTTCATTTCGTGTTTGTTTCTATTTTATACTGTATGCATTGTTCGGTTTTGCATTGACAATTAGACTCTATTCAGGGCCGGCGCTGCCGGGGGGCAGGGTAGGCATGTGCCCCCCCAAAAAAATATCTGTTTTGCCCTTTTGATTATGTAGGTGCCCCTTCTGAAAATGTAACCCGTGCCTTCTGACTATATATAGGTGAAAATTCTTCTAAGTGCTGCTAACAATCTCCCACTAACTTAAGAGATTGTTCGTGGCGCTGTCGAATTCTTTGGAAATGACTTTGAGCCACAACGTCTGTTCATTCAAATGAAATCGTTGCATTCTGCAATGGATTCGCCAGATCAACAATTCTCTCTTCGTGACATTCTTACAAAAATGCGATTGTTTGCACGTGGCAAGCGCGCTTAATTTTTTACTCTGAGGTATTTAACCTGGCAGAACTAATACTTGCTTTGCCGGCAACAAATGCCTCAAGTGAACGAGCATTTAGCACATTGCACCGTGTTAAGTTGTATTTGCGCAGTACTATGTCTCAAAACCGTTTAAATCATCTAATGTTACTCGACATTCACAAACAGAGAACTGAATCTCGAAGAAGTGGTAAATGATTTTATTGCAGTCTTCTCGTTGCCAGTCATTTGGCAAAATTTGACTGGTGATAGACATTCTGTTTTGAGTTTTTTTACTTAAAAAAAAACACTCATTTACTCTCTCTTCCTTTTATAGTATATTTTATTATGTTATATAAACGCAAAAGATATTTGTGTTATATTGTTTATAAATATACAGTATATTGATATATATTTCCTTTTCATTTTGGCAACATTGATATAAGTGCCCTTTTCAACTTTGCCCCCAATCGAAAATTGCCAGCGTCGGGCCTGCTATTAGACTCAATTTTGACTCTATAGACAATTAATTTTATCCAACACTGGCTGCTGCATTTATTTTTATATGAATAAATGGAACAGTATATATTTCGGTGACTTTTCTTAAACTATAGTTTTACAACTTTTAGAACTGTATTCACTGTTTTGCATCCAAAAGGGTGGTCACGTGACCATAGATACTTCCAAAATGCACATTTTTGACAAAACTTAATAAAACATACTTTTTACATAAAAAACACATTATTTTCTTGAATGAAATTCTGAATCTGGTACAGATTAGTTTCCTAAAATAAATCATGAAATACAATAAAAATAAGTTTTCGTGCATAAAATAAGAAGATTTATTTTATAATTTTTATTATTTAAAACCAATATAATGGCCCACTTTTTATTTAAAATATATCTTTGACCATTTTTATGAAATGTATTTTAAAACAACTTTGTTTAACTACATGTGAAGTTTAAAAACTCCACTTTACTAGGAAGTTAGTTAAAAAATTGTGGGGTCCGCCATGGCGTTCCCTCACCCCTCGCACATGGAAACGCAAACTATTGCTGCTTTAATATTGCCGTTAATAATTAGTACCGGATATCGGCAACAAATTTGAAATAGTTCCTTTATGGCTCCAACCATGGTTTCTTTATTTAAAAGTTTCTATATTACAGTAATAACATTTCACATTATGAGTAAAAACAAATATAATTTTCCAAAAATATATACGAAGAGAATAAGAACACATTTTTTTAAACATTTATACACTTTATTAAGAAACTAGTATTAATTAAATATACCGCAATAAATTATGTTAAATATTATTAAAAAAATTGTTATTCGAGGGGTTAAATGATAATAAGATTATATTAAAATAACATAAATATTTAAAACCGCCGACCAAATGAATACTAGAAATATATAACTGAATGGAACAGATTTTCTCTAAGGTAATAATATTTCTGAATATAAAATTGAAATAGCATAATTTTTTTACTATTTAGAGAATATATATAATATCCATCGGATTACAAATTATATTGTTTATTTCAAGGCAAATAGCACAAAGAGTTTCGACATTGTGGTCAACATGATTGATTTACTGCATAGAAAGTGCATACAATCTCTGGAATCATCATCTCATTTTGATTGTGAATATTAACAACCAGATCTGTCGTTATCCAATCGACTGGTTTGCTGTAGCGCGATATATTTAGTCTGCCTGATTTATGTACAAGGTTTTTAGATCCACGGCTACTCCCAATGTCAATCTGATAAGAAGTGGAGGTACAAAGAGAGAAGATGAAAGAAGGATATTAGGTATAAGAGGAGTGAAGACATAATTATTGTATATGAATTTGATTGTCGCAAGATTGGAGTCCTGAAACAAAATTTGTCATATGTTTCAGTATCGGTTTCAATATCGTTAAGGACGAGCAAAATCGCTTAATTTGGTTTTTGGAAACTGTGAAAATATAGTTTCGCAAAATTCTTGTCCAACCTCTCAAATGTTAGCCAATTGTTGTGCAATTTGTATTATTTAATTAATTTCATATAATTATTTTAATACTCAAGTTATTTTTTATGTAATATATTTACTTTACTTTGTAAGATACATATAATTGAATCTAAGAAGGACTCAATTGTTTTTTATATTACATACTTTTTTTAACACAAAACATTTTCACAATAAAGCGATTAGTCGTCAGTTAGTGGTGGCAGTTTTCTTAAAAGAGACAAGTAACACACTTTAAGTTTTCAACCCCCTAGTTTTACAGTTGACAATAACTCTATCCATTCGAACGTTTATAAAGAAGAGTAGAAAGCAAAATTAAAACGGAAAAGAACTTAAGACCAGCGGAAAAGTAAAGTATGAATATGAAATATTATGAAAATATGCTTAATATTTTTAGAAGTCTAAGAAAAGTATAGAAAAGTAGAATACATATATATTATACATATCACATTAGTGAAAAATATATTGCGCAGAAAAGATAAAACAATGAAATGAACTTACATTGAAATTGATTTCCTTTGCTGGACGACGATTCTTATTATAAGACACGTCCAAAAGTTGAATACACACTGTCACGTCATTTTTTCTGGAGAAGGTTGCTTTTTCTGCGGCGAACATTTTTTGCAAACTGATTCTCACAATTCCACCTCCAATAGCCTCCGGAAGTATAATAAGTCCAGAATCTAAATTAGAGACCCTTCCACTAAACATTTCCTTCCACTTCTTGAGATGCGTGTCGGCAGTATGTTCTGGAGAGAGGATGAATCGATACCGTCCTTCGTTATCGCACCATGAGGCTCGGCCCAGATTGGGATGCTCAAGCAGAATGCCATCTACGCTGAGGGGTACTAATTATGGTTTAGAGAAATGGACAGCAAATACAAAGATTTGGGAAATAAATATGTCTACTCAAATTGGAATCCTAACTTTAAATTGTTCGTGAATTTTACTTTTGATTAGGTGGGTCAAAATAGCTAAATTTATTATGTTGTTGATAGCGCAAATAAAGTTACCACAGATTTCAGTTAAACTATTCATACATCAACTAAACAGAGCACGTGCCTGTCATTAAAGTGTCATTTTGGAATTGGTACTCAAAGACTCTTAAAGAGAGGTATAGGCATTTCCGTGACAAACTGTATTTTGAACCTTTATATTTCAGAAACTAGTTCAACTATAAACTTTAAATTTGACTCACAGGTTTAATTTTGGTATTTGGTATGTATATATGGTAAATTAAAAATTATCGAAAAATTCTAAATATTTTCTTTCTATTCGAGGTAGAGACAAAATCTTCCTTTTTTGTTTTTTCAAACGCAGAAAATAAATATTATGCATATTATATAAAGAATAATTCTGGGCAAAAATATATAAATTTCACAAAACAACCTTTTAACGAAGCAATTAAAAACGGAAGGACTTATACTTTAAGTATACATCACTCTTTTGATGCTGTTATATTTCAGTGTTTTTCATAAATGTATACAACAAATGTTTTTTAATATAATATATATTATGATTTTTAAAATAATACCTACTTAGAAGTTTTTACTTCTAAAATAAATAAATGTAGATAAATAACATTCATTTTTACAAAAAAAATTAAAATATGAAAAATTTCATTAAAAAATGAACACTAAATTGTAATCGTTTATTATTCAAAACTAGATACTGATCCAAGACACTGAGTTTATAACTGATGATTTATGTAAAAAATTACAAAAAGTGTAATCAAAGACTACTTTTAAGTAGATTGAAGTAGTCCTTGTAAAAAATCCATTGAAACTCAAGAAGCACATAGATTAAAATTTATTTACTATAATTATAAGTGCGTTTCACTTTTTGTAAAAGTGGAAACATTTTTATAAGTCATGTTTATATTTATAAAGTTTAAAATATCAAGAATAATAAAATATCCCATTTCGAATACTTTATAATCGTAAAATATTAGATGATTTACATTTTATTAAAAGAAAAAGTAGGAATACTAATTTTAATAAACGTATAATATTATATTGTTTTTAATTGACTATAAACAAGTGAATTCTTCATTTTTAATATGATTAATAAATTTGTGTATCTTTTCTTTTTTGTTTTCAATAGACTTTCCTTACTTGCTTGAATAAAAAGAATTTATTAAATATATAATATACTTTTAAAGGACAATAAAATTCAATACATTGCAATTTTCAGTGAAAATGATACATAAGTATGCAATGTACCATGTTTTACTAAAAACTTTGTTTGCCATTGTGTATGAATATAAATTATTATATAGGTACTATATATTTTGAAATAAGTATACAATATAAAATTCCGTTTATTTAACACTGCTTTATCATTGAGACATTATAACAATTTGATTACTTTGAATTTTGCACATTTTTGAGACTGTTTTCACTAGATTTGTAACAAACTTTTTTTTTTTTTCATATCACTATAGAGAAAATTTATCATTGATGTAAATACACATTTTTTTAATTTTGCGATAAAATGTCACTTATTTGGTAAAAGTAAGCTTGACTTGAATATTTATATTTAATTTTCAAGAATTTTATTATTTTGTGATACAATTGGATATATACAACTTACGTGAAACTTGTGTAGTGGCATCTTTGAGTTGTACTCCATTATGTTGGGTGGAAGAATCTGAACCTTGTTTCAGTGGTTCCGTTTGACTGACAACACTCCTTTCACTAATGGAAGGCCTTTCAGTAGACCTACTTCGAACAACAGAAGGAGAACCTGAAGAACAGGAAAAGTTCAGAATTTCTATAGCGAATAATATATAATAATAGAGACGATAAGAAATGATTACTGCACTATTTTAGAAAATTATTGGTTAAAACTTGTTGAGGAATGTGTATAAAAATCCATTAAAATGCAGTTTTGTAGGTACTAGTTTTTAGTCAGAGATTATTTCACTGCTTTATTCTATAAATATTGAAATATATAATATTATTATCTCTATATATATACTATAGTAGTTATGGTTCTCTGCTTACAGTTAGAAATTCATTACTCTAGCTCTCAAATGGCAAAAATTAATTAAATATTTATCGTAAATATAGTTCATCAATGCAAAATCTGAAAATATCTTTGATAACAAATGGCCCTCCATTTATAAACATCAACATTTCCCGATTTGTACCAATGTTAAACTTGTAAGAGCTTGTCTCACCTAAGTTATTCTCATGACACTGACAGTTAAGATTATGTTTCAGACTGTTCGGCTGAAACGAGACTGCAACTGCAAATATGGGAATTTGCTGGTGAAGTGGATTCAACTTCTAACTATGTTTTTACATCTGTGATTGATGTTAGATAGAATTCTTAGTATATATCATATAAATAATATATGGAATACTTGAGCTAAAATAATGGCCATGATTTATTTTGCTCTCTCAAGCAAGAGTTATACAGATTCATTTTCCTTTAAGCAAGAATGAAATAATTAGACTTTCAAATACTTTAAAGAAGGCTTTAAACGAAGTCTATATATATGCTCGAGATGAATAATGCATCATTTAGAGTAAACATTCCATTTACTGTTCTTCATTACTTTTCCCATGTAAAAAAAGAATAAAACATTTCAACAAAATCTAAAAATGTTTCTTTATTACTTGCGTATATTAAAATATAATACTGTATTATATTTGTATTGATTTTGTAAACCTTAAGTATTTAAAACAACTTAAACTATATTTCAAAATTATAATGATGGAAACAGGGACTACTAGAATAGGTATTAAGCTTCTTTAAGTATTCCCTGGATGGAAATATGTAGATTAGAAAATTAAAGCATTCAATTGTGTTTAAATATTAAGACTACTCAAAAATGTCCATAAATTGATTATAAAAATTCAAATTTTCATATTTTATAAAACAAATACAGTTTCATGGTATAATTAAAAACAATCAATAAAAATAAAATAGCTGGTAAATTTGTAAATTTCGTAATATGAAAAATTGCAAGAAATAACACGTATAATTTGTGAAGTTTAAAACTAAACCAAATAATTGTATTTTTAAAAATGACAAAAATCTCCAAATTCTTACAACTATTAATTATTTATTCATTTTAATGTTAGATTTTATAGTTTTCTAAAATTTTAAATTTCAAATTTTAAATGAACAAAGTTAACGCTTGAATTAAAAAATACAAGTAACTCAAAATTAAAACTAACAAACGATATAAGATGTATATGACTTAATAAAAACGTTATGCTTAAAACGCACCAAAGTTGATATATTACCTATTGGTGCCAATGGCTGAGAGTTAGCTAAATTAGCTAAGGGATTTAAAACCTGGACGCGTGGGGGCACTTCAACTTGCCGACCACATTGACAGCGAACATGCCGAGCTGGTGCTCCATTAATCGACCCAATTAGCGTCCCAAGTTGTGTCTCTATGCACTCCAATCGCCGGTTCATCGTTCCAGTCATTCTCTGAATGTTTAGGATACTTTCCGCGTCTTCTTGGAGGTTGTTGAGAGCGGCAGTGTTTCTGGCAATGGAGTCGTTGTATTCCTCATGGCGTTCAGCGTTTCGATGCATAGAGTCCATAAATTCAGCTCTGAGGTTTACGAGCTCACGTGACATATCTGCAAGGATGGTGGATTCAGAGAAAAGGCTTATTAAACATGTAGAAAAATGGTATTTATTTAAACTATTTAATATTATATGTCAAATAAATCAATATAAATCAGTTAAAACTATATTTCGTCTAATTTCGTTCTAAAAATATACATTATGTTTCATTACATCTATTTATAGTTCTAATTTGTCATCGGCTATTATGTGGCAAATAGTGGATTACAAAATATTCTTAGATCCGGCATATAAGATACTTTTGGAAAGTGACAAAATCTTTTCTTATAAGTAGCCAAATTAAAAAAATGCTAACATCCAAAAATACACAAGTTTTTTAGTTTAATTACAGAAATATTTATACATAGTAGGGTAGATGTAGATTGTTAATTTAAACAGTATAGTACATATTATGTATGTATGCAGTAAAATGTATATAATTATATACAATGTATTTTATGAAGCAGACCAAAGTAGTTTATTTCGATGTTGCTCTTTTTTTCTTCATGTGACTCACAAAGTTGAGGAGATCATTATTTTCTATGCCTTTTTATAGAGCAAATAACTTCAGTGTGTGAAGAGCTAAGGCTGTTGATATTGAAGAGATCACATCTTGAGCTTCCCCACAGTCGTCCTGATCGTCATGATCTTTCGTGACTTCTATTGAATAAAATAAAATTATCTGATGATATTTCATATGTGAAGTGAAACCAACTCAGCATCAATGTCAACGAAAATCTGAGAGTCCAAATGGTCAATAAAATGGAGATCTTGTGAACGTGGAATTCTTATTTTACGATTACAGGCTCAATATTATTGACAGTATTGGTTTTCCCATTTGAAGAAAAGAAACCACAATATCGGAAACAATTACAAATAGTGTTTGGCTTCACATATTCCCAAGCTGATTTAGTAAAACTTATGGCATCTAGTAAAACTATGATGAAGTCGCTAATAGCATTGCCAGAATGATTGCAGTAGACCATCAGCCCCATATTCAACTACCTACAGTAATTTGTCAGATTCCTGATTATGCCAGCATTACAAGGCTGTGTATGAGCAGTCATATTTAATTGTAGGGAGAAATCAAAGTTCAACAGACTGAAGTCTATCGAGGTTAGGGTAGGCACTACAATTGTCCACACAAGACCACCCTTCTGTTTTGTCTTTTCATCTGATCATCAAACTACAGGGTGAATTTTAAGTAACGCCCGATTTTTAATAATACCAAATTTATAGAATAATTACATTTTTATTAGCATAATGAATTAGAACAGAATAAACAATAAACAATAAACAAAGTACAATATACAGTTTATTAATACAGTAAAACCATGTACTATGGTGATAAAACTGCTCCCCATCTACATCGACAAACATCTGAAGTCTGGTATAGTTACGGAACGGCAGACCTTCTGACAAAGTTCTATGTCGATATTTTGAATTTCTTCTTCGACAAACGTTTTCAGTTGGCGGATTGTTGAAGAGTCTCGACCATAAACTTTATCTTCAAAACACCCCAAATAAAAAAATCGGGAGGTGAAAGGTTTGGGGATCTTGGAGGCCATTCAGATGGACCCCAACGTCCGATCCACCAATCGGTAAAATTTTCATCCAATCACTCACGAACTTGTCGTGCATAGTGGATAGGGGTGCCATCTTGTTGAAAAATACAATCTTGGTGTTGAACGCGCGGCCAAAAGTTTGTCTGTAGCATGTTCAGCTGGTATAAATTGGCAGTTACAGGACCTTCAAAGACCTTTAAAGGGTCCTATACTATACCATTACTTGAAATTGCGCACAAAATTGTTATACCAGGAAGATTAACTTCCTTTTCCAAAATGAGACCAGCATTCTCTGCAGCCCCATAATATACACAATTATGGCGATTACTGTAGTCATTGAGTTTAAAGGAAGCTTCGTCCGACCACCAAACTCTATCCAAAATGGAATCGTCTTCTGCTATCTTCGCTAAGAATTCTCTGCAAACTGTATTCGCCGATCAGTGTCTCCATCATGCAGACCCTGAACTAGGTGTGGTATGATGGTTTCATGTGTCTACTCTTCAACAATTTCAGTACGCTGGATATGTGAGATCAGCTGCTAATCGACGACTTGAACATTGAGGGTTTCCTTGTAGGCGACGTATTACTTAATCTCATCGACCATGTGTTGCAACCGTCACCGGTCTTCCCGACTTAGGAGCATCAATTACTGATCCGTTCTCTTCAAATTTCTTAACCAAAGCAGCAATATTTCTTCCTTCAGGTGCAGGGTAATTGAATTGAACTGACAATCTACGACTGGCCTCGGCGCCATTGCAATTAGCTTGATAAGTGTTTCACAGCTGCAATACGCTGTTCTTTAGTTAAGCGTACAGCCATAACAGTTTCGTGAATGAATTAATATTTCTATTGAATAAAATTAAGCCATTGGCATATTTTTATGGCTCTATATTTAGTTTAACATGTCATTGCTCGATTTTTAGTTTAAAATTCACCTTGTAATGTTTGATAAAAAACATTTACGTCTAAATATCCCATTTTCTCTTACATCGGTATCTCCACTATTTATATATTTCTTACAAAAGAAAAGTGCACTAGTCTATAAGTAATTGATTATTTAAATAAGAATATCTACAAGTTTTATTAACCAAAATGATTTTATTAACGAAACAGTAAATAGACACAGACGGTAAAAAGTATAATATTTACAACAATTTATGATGATATAATAAGGCCTTGACGAATGAGTACTTCATTAAAAGTATATATATAATAAAGTACATAATTCATTGTGTTTAATAGAACTAGACGTCCGTGGTTGAGCAAGCATCATAAGGAAGTATCTTAAACAAAATATACAGTAGCAAATAGAAATATTCAATAAATACACAAAATCAATATTATTTCATTTCATTTACCAAGTAAACTCCGAAATAGAAGTTACTATATTTACAAAATACAACATTCAAACGACAGTGACTTGACAAACGTGGCATTAGTCAAGTAGAAATACACATATAATGAGCATATAATAAATTATGACATTTAAAAATTAGACGATATATTTCCTTCACAAAAAATCTATTGAAGAAAAGACAACTGAATAGGGCAATAGTTGCTAATAAAGTAAATACATTAAGTAACGAAGTAGTAATCCGATTTGTAATGAAGAGATGATACAAATACACAGCCAGTTAAATTTGATACAAAGGCGTGTAGCAGTGGTTTGATAAACATAAAATAGGGCAAACATAAAGCATTTGTAATACATTTAAAACAGTAATCAAATGTTCCAGTAAGAAAACAAAAAATACAAATTATATAAGAGGTTAACAAAAAAATGAAAAAGTTTATTTAATATTCAAAAATTATAAATTTAAAATTGTTTGCATAAAAGTTTTTACAAAGAAAATCAACAATTTAATTAGAGTTTATAAATTTGAATTATTTTCTATGCAAGTAAACGATAATAATAAATATATTATTAGAAATAAAAAATCTAAACAATTTATGATACAATATACGAATTAATATCAATTACTACTTATAAAACTAGTAGTCGTATATTAATTTTCAATATTTTAGTATTGAAATTAATAATTGCTTTAACACTTAAATTATACTATAAACATAGATATACAAGTAATTAAATCACGAAACAAAATTAGAGAAATTATAATAATTAGCTTTATACAATACTTAGTAGCAAATATGTTCTATATAGGTCCTTTCAAAGGCTTGCTTTCAATAGTCTGTCTCTGTTAAAAAGGCACAAATGCATAAAATGAAATACCGTAAATAATGCGAGCTGTGTTGTAAATATTATGTTGTGTTGTATATACATAGCACGACGAGATCAGAAATAAAGAACACGCATATGCTACAAAAGGATTTAGGCGACATAGATTGTCTGATGCTTTAGTAGCTGCTAAGTTACATCAACATATAGACATGTAAATAACTGCACTGGTATTTGGCTATATGTTTGTTTTTATTGCCCGTAGAAACCGGAATAATCGGTCCGCTCAAAGACCGGAGTTCCAGTGAGCGAACGATCTTCATCTTCATCATCAAAAGTGTCATCATCTTCAGTGTCTGGTGGAAGATAATACTCCTCTGGTGTCACGGAGGCTGAAAAGGCCCGTCCTTGTCGGCGGTATCCGTGGTAATGGTGATAGGTGGAGGTGGTGGCGGTGGAGGTGGCGGGGAGAGGAGAAGTGGTGAGGCCTCCAAGGAAATTGGTGAGATGAGTGAGGATGAAGTTTCGGGCCTGGCCGACAGAATTGAGGACCGGAAGATGGTATAGACGCGACATGAGAGAGATGGAAACGGCAGTAGTGGTCGCTGCAGAAGTATGGGGAGTAGCGGCGAATCCTGGTCGGTCACCGGCAGATCTGCTCAGGAACTGAGGTGATAAAATGAAGGACAGAGAAAATTAAATTTGGGAAAGAGAAGCAAGGAGAAGTGAGAAACAATGAGAGAAAAAAGATGACAGAAGAAGAAAGATTAAAGAAGTGAAGAAACGAGAGAAGAAAGTGATCTCACCTCGTAGAAGCCGGATCGAGGTCTATGATCCGAGTTTAATCGGCCTTGAAAAGAGTCTCCAACCTCCCTCAGTCTGCGGCCAATACTCCTCAACTCCTGCTGCTGAGTGAGAGTCGGCATTGTGTTGGCACGACGCCTCATCTCCACCATGGGTGGGAGGACGTCCGGCATCGGGGATGGACGAGCTGCGGGACCCCACACCGAGGAAGGTTCTGGTTGTTGGTCAACTTCGCCGCTAGTTACAGCCATGTCTACAGGAGGATAACAAAATGCGATTTTTAATTATCTTTATTATTAATAAAGTATTCATCAAAATATTCTAATTATTTGATTAAAAGTTGCAATATAATTAACTAAATATAGTCTCATAATAGATACAACGTGAAATGCAATTGATAGATCGCTTCAAATTTTGACATCAATATTAAAATCACGTGAACATGTGACATGCATTTATATGCGTGGTTTGGATCTAGACTGTGGACGACATAACCCGACATAATTCATAGACATAACTGTAAAATAACTCGCCTATACTGTTATGTCTGTCAAGGCATTACTAACTGTCTGAGTCACAATTCCAACGTCAACTGTATCTGGAACACTCCATGGACAGTTAGAAGATTTATGTAATGCTACACAAGTACGGCAAGCAGTACAGGAAATACTGTACATAATCATATGAAAGCTATACTAGTGCACATAAAACATTAAAAAAACTAAGTTTGATATCATAATATCGTAACTAAATGTGAACATAGTAGTAAAATGTAGTGTATTTATGATATATAAATATACACTCAGTATAAGTAACAGTATGATGAAGAGCAGACACAGTAATAATCATAGTCACAACATTCCTGGCTCTCTGACTAGCTATGAGACACGTGACCCCCTATAGTCTACAAATGAGGACGCCTGTCTGTCGGTCAGCTGGTGTCCTCTCATTGGGATCACAATTCTATCCGAAATATAGAGCAGTGTCTCACTTTCTTGTAGGTATCGTGAACGTCGAGAAGCAAACTTTAATACTGGAGCCGGTAGTGTTTATACAGACCTTGTTGCTTGTGCAAACATTTTCGTGTAATTTAGCAAAAAAATAATATACTAGGAAGAATGTTAAAAAAAGATGTGAGTCGAAAATATTGCTAATCTTACAATATTATTACATAAAATAGTTGTTCATTCAAGAACAATTTTGCCGCTACTTATAACTCTGTGAGTAGTCAATGAATATATCATAGGAAAAAAGACGCACCCCATTTATTATGTTACGCTTTTAAACTTCATTAAAAACACATTTATCGAATATTTATACATATAAAATTTGACACAAATTGAAAATTATACATTTCGTAATAAGACTACATTTAACAGAAATACCTATGTATATCAAATGCTGTGCGTCTACAGTTAAAAAAATTAAAACCGAATTCAAATTTACTAGTTTACAATTTGTTAACTGTTGACATATTTTTTAAAAGATTCAAGTTCACTGAGTTTACTCATATGTCTATTTTTCTATCTTATCAACCAATATTTCAGGCTTAAATGACTGAAATACACAAAAGTAATTGTGTATAGCACACCTTTGATTACAAGAGGCACGTGGCAATTCTTAGAGTAGCATTTGCATTGTTGATTTCAACATCCTTAGAATTCTCTGCAAAGTCAGCACTCTTATGTTTGCTTAATATATACCGGGTAGCTCTAATATAATAGAATATCAGTTAGTAAAAAAACTTTAGACAATACGTGAGGAGCAACCTCATCACAATATGGTAAAATCAGTATAGTGTTCTCAAATTCTGTGCTGTAACGGAAATGTATTATAGACTATAGTGAGATGAAGATTTGGGTGTTTGCCCCGCCCAATTAAGGTTATATTTGTGTATCACGACTACATATTACACTATAAAAGCGGGTTTATAGAGATACGTATGACACATCGCCAGTTACACCGAATGTAATCTATCAGTCTTTCCATATATGTCGCAACCAACTTCACCGCACACAAAACTTGGATGCAACCGGCGTAAGTTAGGCGAGGTTGAGAGGAGATAATATGAGTCAACCGTGATGTATTCGATTACTCAATTATATAGTAAAACTGAGGTTAACCAAGAAATCTGCATTTTGAGGGCATCAAACCAGACACGTACAATACTTAAAATGTAGTGAAGTGCAAGCATTTATGTAATCATACACTATAACATACATACATAATATATATAGTAATGTATAATTGGGTACCTAGATGTTGGAATAAAAATATTCAAGGTACCTCACTATTACTGAATGTTTACTATAAGCACGTTAAACCTTTTAAAGTCTTTCTGTCTACTTATAATGAATGTATAATCAAGAGTGCAGATAAATCAGAAAAACAGAGGGAATAACAGCATATTCTAAACACAATAAAATCTTATTCCATAAAGATAAAACTAAGTTTTAATAATCTTTAGGATTGTTTTTATCATGTTGGACTCCAATCTACAAATTAAGACAGGCTCTAATCTACACTTCTAATGGAAAAAATACGTGAAGATTCACGTTATACATATTGTACGGATGTTCCAATGTACAAAGTGTTTGTAATCATTAAACTGTTTCATGACAATCTATAATGTGACTATATACACAATTTAAGAATTTTATAATTTAAATTATGCATAAGAATTTGAAGTTCAAACTGTATTTACATATTTATTAATACTAGACTTGTAAGCAAGCAATGTTAAGTTAACATAACGTATACATTATCAATCCTCTGTATATTTAAGGATAAATCTGCGAATTAAAAAAGTTTTTATGTTAATTAGTTACTAGAAAATTAGTTTCAACCTCTATATACCACTCTTCATAAAGTACAAAAATTTGCATTTGCTATACATTTTATTAAAATATTTTAATTAATAGATATATATATATTAACTGTCTTTAATTCAGGGGTAAAAAATATGTTAATATCATAATATACGAATCAGTTAGGGCAAGTCAGTGGGGCAAGTCGTTCAATGAATCCACATTAATATTCTAACATAATTATTGTTATATGACAGTATATATACAGACAGATCTAGATACAAATCAGGAGAAAAACATTAAAGTAACAGATCTGTGCCTGTGAACGTGCAGTTAAATAAACATGTTAATGGCATGGTGAAATGCTCTATACGTCTGTATGAATTAGTCATAAGCCTGATCAACAACTCCGCAAATGTATAAAAAAAGTACAAAAGTATGGTTGGTTTACATCAAATGTTGGTAAAGTTATATGTATACTATGTGTGTAGTCCACAATATAACACGTTTTTATCACAAAGGTCGTCATCAAATACCTGTACATTATGAAATTATATGATTATTTAGGTTATATACTTACAAGTTACATTTATACAAAAATTATTTAACTAACATACTATTTATGGTAAACGTTTAAAAAAGTTAACAAATTCTCATAGAATATCAAATTTTCTCACATTTAAAGGCAGATTAATCCTAAAATTTACATGCTATTGTAATTAATAAAAGCAGAATTATAACATCTGTAACGTGAATAAATAAATAATTAATTGTTTAATTAGAAGATAAAATATAGGAAACAGGGGCAATTACAATTAATTATAAAAACTATTTCTGTCATATTTTGAATGTCTAAATTATTCAATCTATTTTAAGCAAATTTTATCAATCGTAATAATAGTAATGGCAGTCAATTAATTAACATCATAAACACACAAAATAGTATAACACCGTTGATAAATAATAAAATTAATGTCTCCTGTAATTTTTAAAATGCCTATAATCTTACTAACAAAAAGTAGCATTTACACTTTCTTATAAAAAGTGACCTCTTTCAATATGTGAGAAAACTAAAAGATTATATGAACATATTGATTGGATGTATAGACAGATATAAAACTTTTATAAAAATTGGATACATTAATGTTATCAGTAATTAAATAAAATTACATATATTTACCAACTATGGTAAAACTTTTATAAAAATTGGATGCATTAATGTTATCAGTAATTAAGTAAAATTCTAAAACTTATATATTTACTAACTATTGTCTAACGACAAAATCACACAATTCTGAAGAGAAATAAAAACCAGAAAAGAGTTACTTAAATGAATTCATAACTGACGATAAAAACAAAATTGTCTTATTAAATGTTTTTGCTTTCAAATATTTTAATTATTTCTTTTTTTGTTAATGGCATTTTTTTATTAAATTATATTATTTCTGTACATTTTGAACATCTATTTTTTAGATACGACCTTCGTTAGCAACCATGAACAACATTTTAGCTAAAATGAAATGAAAGCTTCATTTATATTTCGAGAGTGATTTCACCTATAATCTCGGCTCGCACACACGTGTGTATATCATCTCCCAGGATTGATATCACTTCACTATATAAACGTATACATGATTTCTGGCCTGTTCGCTAAGTATGAATGTATTCCCCTTATACAGAATCTAACTTGAACTGATAAGGACGCAAACATATCAGAAATGACTGACACGCTCTTGGGTCATCTCTGAAATATTCTTTATGCGTTGTATATATAAACCTCATATGTGCAGCGGTTGCAGAAAATACGGTTATAACAACATCGTCTGTGTATTAATTATAATATGTGTATATATAGTTTACACGAATAGCTACAGTGCTGTATAATGTATATCCTAATTTCAAACAATGGGCATTAAATAAAAACTTTCTGTTTTACACCACGCCACGTGACTGCATTTAAATATCTATTAGAAAGATAATTTTGGAACATATTTTTACAAAATTAAATACTATAGCTTTTCTACTTAAATCCAAATCCATATATATATATATATATACATATTGATAATACACGATGATTAAATGTTATAAATTTAAAATCCAATACATATTCTAATATTGTGTAAAGCAGGAGACATAGGTATTTAAAAAAATTAGAACATCCATTAATATGAAATTATTAAGCTATTTGGAGAAACCTGTATTATAATAATTATATACATTCCTATAACTGAAGCATCATGCGTAATCACGTGACTTTCATAAATACATAGATATAGATATATATTAGAGTTTGACAATAAGATAATAATAATAACTTAAGGTAGTGAAATTATGATAGACATGATTTAAAGATTTTAAAAGGTATATAATATTATAGAAACGATAAATAAAATTACAATTTCTCTACTTTTTCAAACAAAAAAATCACTACGATTTTTTTGAACGGGAAATACCTTCTAAAAGGATTTAATAAAGTTCGTCTTGGGAATGCTTTAGATTTGAGAGTATAACAATCTGTATCGGAAATATGAATTTATCCTCCATTGAATTTAGTTACATGTACTCTCGAAACCCTTTTATATTAATCGAAACAGTAACACGTCCTACAGTATTCTACAAAAAGGACGCGCTCAATGGAGAACCAAAAGCACTCAACTGCTAGAAAGGGCACCTGAGAACTAAATAATAAGAGAAGTGGGAATTAATTGAACCAGCAAACACTCTCTCTGGCCTCTAATATACAAAGGCTACCTCAAGAGGTCCAAAATGACTGAGGATATCACGAGAACTCAGAACCACGATATGTGCAATAATGAACATAGATAACAGACATGAGATTCTGTTGCCATGTGCAAAGCATAGAATAGAAATCATAGTCCTAAAGGGATATTATATAGAAGTGTAGCAAGCGCTTTCCTAATAATGGTGCAAGTATTTATATTCAAAACATAAAATGAAATCTATATGCGGGCCTAATTCCGGATATCAACTAGCTGACTGGCGTTTTTTACACAATATATTGCAACTCTTACATATATTACACTCGTTTTGCCATTAATTAGACAGAAACTGGTTAAGTATGTTCTAAAAATCAAGTCGTTTTCAAAACGAATATATAGGCGAAATTATGTAATTATAACAGATTACAAAATTGATCATCTTTCTCATAAGCATAATGCATATATTGAGTAATAGGACTATTATAATAAAATACAAGTTTTAACATTTACTGATCCCGGTATGCAATTAACAAATTACGCTTTTTTATGGCTTTTGTAAAATAACGAAAAATGACTTAAATTTGTTTGATGCTGAAATATATTTGCACAATTCTGCAGAAATTTTTAATAATTATATATATATGTATATAGAACTTAAATATCAGTAACATAGTGCTAAAATTATTCTAAACAAAATATTTCATAATATTAATTTTTACTACAATCAAAATTTAAGCTAGCAATTTATATACTCAAAAATATTACAGAAATAATTTAAAGACAATCAAATTAAATTTACGATTATAATCCAAATTTCAAACTACAAAAGTTTGAGCAAACAACATCGAACTTTCGACAACTTAAGCATTTGCAATTGAAAATTGTTATTAAAATTATTTCATAAAATATTTAAAAGAGATCTTATTCAAAAGCTTAATAGAACATATTTCATATTTAGGTTAACATTAATTTTTTTTACAATTTGAAACAAGTATTCCAACTATACTTTATAATATATAAAGATACTAGACCGAAAAAAATCTAGATTTTAACGCTATATAGCACAAACTAAAACGAAAAAGTTGTATGCACTATTTAACGTATCTATTGCACAAAATTAATGGAATCATAAAAGGTCAATTTACTTTTGTAAGCAATATAAAATGAATCTTTATATGATAATACACTTAATTAACTTGATTATACGTATAATATACCAGAATAAAACGGTGATTGTATAATATATGACGAAAAATGACTTGTGAGAAGTGAGCTAAGAAGTGATGCGTTAAAGCGATTAATATTTATATAATGTCCACTTGAAAATGACCTTCGTATCAATTAAAGACGAATTGAAAACATGAAATTGACTGGATATAAGTATTACGTCAATCACCTCCAAGAGAACTGGCTTATATATGCTTCCTGTTGAAACCTCTTTAAGTACTTCAATATTAATAAATAGGTAAAGGCATGTTGTTTGATTAACTAGAGCATAATTCTGGCGAAATACTGTTCTCCAATCCATGTATGTACAGTATAGGGTATAGTGGATATGACATTATGTTATAGTTCTCTTAACATGGACACCACATGTGGCTTGCACAGTCAAGCACCATATTCACGTGGACACATTGAAGATAGAGAGGGGGGGTGCATAAGAAGACTACATAGATAATGGTAGACTCTCGGTAGACTCAACTTCAAAAGGAGACCGCTTTGTATATCACTTATGAGCAGGCGATGTGCAACCGACATGTTTAGAAAATAAAGAACAGTCACGTGAACATGCCCTAAAAAAGAGGCATTTAACACAGAAGGCGCTGGGTGGCGCAATACAGTTAAATATACTATATACTGTCACAACTTATATTTTAGATCAGTATAATTGGTGGCACTTCGCATATATGGATCGGCATTCTTAATAATGGTTGGCTGGAGAACACATACGTATTTTTATATTTAATAATACATTATACATAGTTGTGGTCCATAATTAATCAGTCAATGGACATTCTAATTTATTAACCCGACCTATCATACATATTAAAGAGAACATGCGTGCATAGTCGGATGAAATCAATACGTGTTATCAACATTTTAAATGATAAAACAAATGCTATCAATATATCAATAATCTCGTTACTTAAAATGTAATTAATTAAAAAATCAATGGATTCGAAATTTGATTTTTAAATATATAAAAGTGCGCATAATAAAATTAACTTTATTAAAACTTATATCTTAACTAGTAAAATCAGGTTTATGTAGATTGCTTCTAGTTAGTATATAAATAATGCACCTGCTCATATAACAACATATTACTCATTCTTGATTAGAAACATTACAATATATTATAGCTTCATTTATTTCACATATCGTATTAGCATATATATGAATTTGTAAAAGATATACTATAGAGATAACTAAACATCGTCAATAGGTGTTAGGTCTATCTAACTTCATATATGCATAATATATTATATAGGTACTCATATTCATACTTAGAAGATTTTGAAACAACTATTATGCCAAAAATATTATGCAAAATTACGAAAAGTTGAAGAGCCCAAAACTAAAAATTTAAGTTCATCATAAGGTCAGATAAAAATTATAATTACATAATTCCGAAAGAACAATTAGGTTAAAGCCAAATTTAACTCAGTAAAAGTATATATAACTTGATATATATATATATTCATTCATATATAAGCACCTATAACGTTACTATATCCAATACCTGCAGCAATATGCAGATTAATGCGGGTTTCGTAACCGACTTTTGTTGTGAGAAAACCAAATATTCCATTCTATTTTTATAATATAAAACATAGCGAATGGAAATCAAGTAAGCTGAATAATGCATATAAATGATGATAAAGTATTAGATAGATATATATGAGCATCCACTCATTGACCTTCTCTGTTGCTGAGTGCGCTTCGGCCAACACGTGATCATGTTATATTGCATCAAAAAAGATATATAACCAATAACCTATTATTTGTATTAATATAATATATAATTATTTATTTGTGTGATTCAATGCTATACGGGAACTATTTATTGTGTTATATCGAGGTACACTTTAAATTTATAATTTATCCAGTCAGAATTGAAGAAATTATTGATATAATAATATTCACAGAAAATAAAGGAAAAGTTTGATATACGTAATCAAGAACACATAAACACTCATGAATCTTTTTTTCTTCATTTAAACATCTTTGAAATGGAATAATAAAGGAAATTAATTTCGCTAATAATATTGATTTTTTGTTTGAATTATATAAAAAGTTTTTAAAATTTATTTTGCATTATATTAGTTCGTGTTTCTAAATATACAATTCAATATAATATAATATATATAAGTTTATTTAATAAAAGAGATTAATATTAAATACTTGCGACATATACGCAAAATGTACCTAATTACGTATAAACTTATATTTGCATACATTGAAATTTCATATTTAAAAAATAATATTGATAAAATATATGTAGCATTATCTTTCAATATAAAGCCTTTATTATTATTTTAAAAATTCCAAAGTAATATATTTTGGAAAAAATAATAAACAGTAACATGAATCAACTATATAATGAATTAATGTCATATCGCAGAAAAATTACCATGATTTTAATATTAAATAATTATTATAAGTTATAATAACCGCAGTTTAGAAATGTAAAAAAATCATTCGTGTATGATAACCAACTGTAACTAATTATTATACGTCTTTTCAATAGTTGTCGCTGCTATGCATTTACATTGTGAAAGAGCACTCATAATTAATTGATGATAACAAAAACCAATACTATTATATTATAGTTTTAAAAAATCTGTAGTTTCTATATATTATAGTAAATCGGTCAATGATAGAAGATAAACGTATCATTATATATCACCCTATATGGGGAACACGCTTTGATTTATACAGTTCTTGAGCTCAAGCATAACATTAACATGTGATCATCATAATTTATCTAAATTTAGTTCTTTAAATAAGGGAATCGTAGAAACAGCAGCATATGGAATGGCTATATGATTATTCAAGCGAACAACTTATCAACCAGCAATTGTATTTTCTCAGCTGAAATCAACAGTCACTGTCAGTCAACTTATAGACTTGCCTCCTTCGTTTCGAAATCATATCAAACTTCTTCCACCAGCTCAACTTTCAAAAAAGGAAGTGAGGTGAGTGTGTTGGATTAGAAAGACACCTATAGAAAATCCCGCAGAGAAAAGGTGATTAAGGGGCGCTAGATACTTGTGTTATCGGAGGGGGTTCCTATACCCTGCTTTCAATATAGTGAGAAGAGAATTGTTGCGTCCAATGTGACAATTATACGAATACACGAATACTAATTTCGGTGATTGCCAATTTTTGGGTAACGGAAAAATATTTATTAGCTTTGACATCATTATAGAAGAACTTGAAAATAAATCTTAAAATTCTTCTCAAGCAATAAATGGATTTAAATATAATTAAAAAAACTTATTTTATATTATTTTGTAAGCGACAATTTTTTTTAAATGTGATAGTTTCAAGATATATTTAAAATATGATGTCATTACAAATGAATTAGTCTAATTAACTAAGTTTATTATGAGTATATAAGTTAAGCAATCTCAAAATGTAAATTTAATTAAGGATTAAATAATATCAATATTGAATGTTAAACCTTATAATAAACGTATAAATCAATTTATATAAATATTTGTCAAATTTATTTAAAGATACATACTGATTTATAGCTTAAATATTTCAAGTAAATCAAAATGAAACGTAAGCTATAATAATAATAATTACTGACTTGATTACAATCTATATAGATAGAGACAACTAGTTTCAAACAACTATATTACTACAAGTGTATAATATTAATAGGAGTTTAGTACTACTATAATTTATTATAACACAATCCGTTATCCTATCCTATGTATTATATATATGTATAAATATTGCATTAAATACTATATACATGTATATATAGGATATAAATAATACACAACGTTTTCGCAGTTTATCTGAGTTTGTGTTTCTTTCAGTAAACAGGTTTATATAGCAAGTAATTATATATTGTATCATAAAATATGAAAAGAATTTTGTTTACATATTCCAAGGTGAAGAATGCAACTGACTATCTGAAATGCGTCCTTTTATCGATATTGATTATTTTTAAAAAGTTAATCGTTCGCTATCTGTTATAAGTAGTAGAGTATATATAATATATATATATTAAAATCAAGGATCTTAAAACGAATAAATTTATTTAGACCAGGTAGTTTCTAAAATAATTCTGAAAAAATATGTCTACATTTTATTCTAAAATACCCCTGTATAAATACAAACATGAAACACCCTTGAATTTGGAAATGCGTAAATGATGTGAATTTACACTCACACAAAAAATATAGGAAAACATATTGTATTCAATTTCGTTTACGGGGTATATTAAATTCCAACAAAATATTGCGTGTAAAATAGCAAAGTGGTTATCTTTTTGCATAATTAATTAACATGAAAGTGTATTATTCTCATGAAAATAATAAATATCAGAAAACTACACCATGTAATTTCAATATCTACAAGTCTACTATGACAACCACAATCATATTAATTAGTGTTTATTTATTATGCAACAATTTCTAACATTTATACTGCAATGACGATGACAGATGCTAATTAGGGACTTGGCATATCTATAGTCACTCATTGATATGACACCTATATCAATAACATGGGAATATCGTGTGAATTACACACGATCTGAATTTATGGTTGCTCGAAATACGAAATAGGTCGCAAAGTGCTGAGTTTTTTTTATGAACAAATGCAGTTTATATTTAATTAATATAGTTAATAGACATAGTTATTACGATTTCTTATCATAATATTTATTATGTTTAAGGACGTACTTTATTAATCAGTAAATTTAAAAAGTGAGGTCATTGACATCACGAAAGGAATGCCATAATAAAATCGGCTGACATAAAGTAACTTAGCTATACTAACTATAAAAAGCTTATGTAATTATTAATGAAGTGCGCATATATCTCATAAATAAAAGTTAGCAAGGCGCAGTTTATATAATGACTCATTCACATTGCTGAAATAAAATTGAGGGGAGAAGATGAGAACTAGCCAATCGCAATTCAGGATTTCAGGAGAAGAGACAACACGACGCATTGCAACGCGGAGGATTTCGCGTACCTATTAACCTAACGTCAGTGTAACTTGAAATATATATTGTATAAATGAGAACATGTGACTGTATCGATCTTGTGTGTGTGTGAGAGAGAAAAGAGAGAGATGGTTGCCGGTAGTGCAAGCAGTTATACAGTCGACTGTTGCTGGCACCACTTGGATTTACACTGTGCTGTCCCCGAAAATATATAGGCGGGGGACTGTGGGAGCACGTGACAATGGAAATAGAGTTTAGCTACCGGCCAAAATGACAACATGACCTTAGTTTTAGGCAAAACGTCTGGTTTATTTCTCTTTAAACTTTTTAGCTACCAATAATAAACAGGTAATATAATCGGCAACAGTGGGTATACTTATATATTACCCAAACAAAATAATAGTCAACTATCGCAAACAAATCTTTTGTACTGAAAACACCTGCATGCATTTAGTCATGTAACATGCCGATTCGGCTATATAATATACAAAATTCTCTTATATTAATAGATTATAGCAGTGTTAGACATCAGTATTGATTATTAGATCAATAGATGATTGACAACAAACATTTACTATGGCTTGATGAACGACTTTTTTTTATAAAAGTGCACCTTTGTGAAAACAAGTTTATTTCTATTACAATGGAAATTATTCAATGACGAAGTTATTCCACAAAAAAATGTTTTACTTGTATTTTTATTAAACTTAATAGAATCAAACATTTACAATTGAATGAAGCAAAACATAATATTTAGTTTAAAAAGGAAATAATTTATAGAAAAAATCCAATATATATTATATGTTAACAAGAAAAATTATATGCGATTTACTGTTTCAACAATATAATCATTACATGCATTTATGAAGGAGTGAAACGTAGTAAACTTTACAATATATAAATGTTATTGTAATATATGAAATCTAATTCATGAAATCTATAAAATATGTTTAATTATTAAAATATGAATGAAAATATAGTACATGCTATAAAGACGTCAAACAAGTAAAAATTACACAAATACAACTAGTATATACCCAATTTCTTGTATATAAATATAAATGAGCAATTTACTATTATTTCAACTCTAATGATATACTTATTTCAATCGACTATTTTGATACATGAAAACCTTTACAAAATCTTAAAATTTAATATCCTCATTATATCCTTATAATTTAACAGCACACCTAATAAAAGAATACTGGGTATATGAATGAAATATCTTATATTTGTCAGACAAATTACGTATTTTTTAATTATTGCAAAATAACCATAAAGAAAATAATATACAACGAAATTTTATTATAAACAGAAATAACTTAAAAAAATTTAATAATTAAAATATATATATTAATGTCAAAAACCTTATCTGCGTCATGTATTAATTATAATAGAATTCATTAAAGTTGTTAAATATATAGTTAAGTTGAAAATAATATAACTATGGATTTACTGAAAAACAATTAATTTACAATATTGAAACAATTTTAAATGTTTATATTATAGCACGCAATATTATGAAATGTATATCTATAATTATCAAAATAATGCGCATGTATTATACAGTCACCATATTTATATAAGAGTCTAATAAATAATAGAGCGAAAACTATATGATATATGTGTGACTTAGTCCTATTTAAATAACATGTCTCTGATTTAACCCTAAGTAGGTATAGCACGCAAGTCAGCGCACATACAGGAAATGGGAATTAAAAGTTACCTATGATGTATGATTAACAGCTAATATATTATATATATATATATAAATGTACAAATAACAATTAAACTACACGTATATATATATATAACTAGTACCTATTTAACAATTATAAATGATTTTGCATTTATACCGTATACCTACATTAATGTATGTAGAGATTATAATAGTTCAGTCACAAACTTAGTCATATCGTTTCTATAGCAATCTAAACTAACAAGTTAATAAATGGTCATGTGACATATGGCTAAGAATAACAAAACAATAACAAGAGGTATAGCGAGATAGTCATTGTACTTTGATCGTGCAGTCATCGAATGACCTTCTTTTACTTATATAATCTTAACATGTTTATAAGTCGATATTAATTAAAAATCAATATTTTATAGTATAAATGTTACAATATCTATCAAAACAATTTTATTACAAAAAAATGCGAGTATTTTATAATAGTGTCCAGTAAATTTTGATGTCATATATTATCAATCGCACAACAATATATTTAAATAAAAAATTGAATAGTTAATCAGTGTATATTTTTATTAGAAATCAGTGAAGCACGCCTATATTATGCCGTAAATGATTGCAATAAACATTATCGATTTGTGTCTATATATTGGCTAAAAATGTATTATATACAATCATATGTTGCATAATATATGGTAGATACTTTTTAAGAAATCAATATTATAAAAACTTTGTGATTCATCAGAGTCAAATATATATAGCAGTAGATTTCTTATTTAAACAGTTTTATCAGTAGGTATCATGTGTCTATTAAGTAACACATAATGACAAAATTCGCATATTATAACATCACAGAAATTGTAGCAGCTGTTTTAATTAATCAAAAGTGTTGTTTACAATGAGCAAGTTTGCCTACTGGCATAATATTCAACCATCTTAGATCAGAAGACTACATACAAAATAATATCTCACTGGTAGAATCTATCATCTAGTCATCCATACTTTGCCATAAAAAGCGATAATTACACGCGCCACATCGTAGACATTCTCTGCAGAAGAAAATCACGTGACTCGCATGATGATCAGCTGACTCAAAAATATAAGTAACCAATCGCGTTGAAGCGCGTTCAAATAAATACAGGAAGCAGACGAAGTAAGAAATAACGTTAACAGAAATTATTATGAATTCTACTGTCGATACGCATGATTACGGGAATGTTAAGATCCATAGGAAGTTAGATATTACAGATTATTATTGATAAAATCTACCTACGTTTAGTTATTTTATGAACTACTTATAAGAATAAATATAGGCAGCAGATTGCATAAAATACACGGAAACAAAAAACAATCTATCTATATAACACATAAAAATATACACATAACAATTAATAATACCTAAATCAATTTTCAATGACTGGAAAATTCCAGTCATCAATCGAATGAATAAACATTTAATGAAGTATATGTAATTAGCTAATTAACCGAAAGAATACGTATAAATGTGAATACAATTATAATTCATCAACGCTGAGAACCATAATATTATAGATTAATGCTTAATAGTAGACGAAAAAATAATAGTTTTCAATTTGTACAATCTAATTGTTAATAACTTTTTTTAGTTTGTTAATTAAATCTAAAAACTGAAACAAAAATAAAAAGATACATTATTTACGTGAGAATTTTTAAATACTTAAAACTATTAAATGCAATATAGGAAAATAGCTTCAATATAGGAATCTCATGCTAGGCTAAACCGTAAACAATTTCATGAGAGGGACCAGAAATGCAGTTTAATATACATAGTATTTATTGAAAAATGATTATGAATATAAATGTATATATGTACCTATATTCATTATATCTACTATATACCTATATACCAGTGTGGTCTAGGGTCAAAGGTTTGATTCCTCCTGTGGGGCTCAACTAATAGACTTATTGAATTAATTATAACAAGCAGCTATATTTAATTAAGTAATATACATAAATAAGTATAATTTAAATTCAATTTAACTTCGACACAGCGTTCTATACATATATAAGTTGTGCTATAGTCCTTTATTATGAGTATAGGTGTGTGCAAAGAGTTTTACTTTCATGTTAATAACAGGAATATCTGTAATACATCAATTCATAGGAATTGGTGCCATTAGAATAATTCTAGATTCCCAGCATGATTTGCTACTTGAGGCATTGGGGCAAAAACTAACTCTGCTTGAAAGCACATATATTACGGAACACAATAAAAATAACTAATCGACCCTTTAACCTCTTTTTGGATTATAATACAAGTTAAGTCAAATGTGTGCAATAAGTATAACACAATTATAAAAAGCGTCAGTCATACAAAACAAAACAATTTATATAAAAACCACTAATAATGCTATATAGTATCGCAAGAAAAATCTTTTGTTTTATATAAATAATATACACTTTCTCATGCTATACGGTAATTAATAAGAAATTAGATGATTTATAAAGTAGGATTTGTTTTTAAATTTGTGAAAAAATAATTAACTTATGTGAGCTTCAATATTACTATTAAAAATAATACGTCTATGCAATAAAAGAAAATTATATAACGTGAAATGAATAAAAATCTGTATTAAATGTATTTGTTTAGATTAGGTTTATTTAAATTAAATGGAATAGAAATAATATAAATATATACTTGAAGATACCGCATATGCATTTACGTCTATAATTAAGATAAAGACATGACACTGATTATTCTATGTTGATGATTTTCGTAAATTGTTTTTATTTTTAAAAATTCTACAGTAGGAACCTAAAACTATTTAATTGTAAAAATAAACTATAGAAATAACTTATAGGAAATACAAACGGGTGGTGAAAGATTTTAGTTTATAGCACGCGTTTTAGATACAATTAAAATTATTCAATTTTGTGAGTTTATTATCTATAAATTTAAAACATTTTTAATTATTTGTGAAGATTGCTATAACTCATTGAATATTATTGTCAATTATCCTATACAAAACAAGGCAAGAAGCTAAGTTAAAAATCACTCTTACACTACACGGTAGCAATAAAGATCACTAAAAAGTGTGTTTAGGGCATGGAATGTGACACTTTATTAGGGGAGCCAATCTTACATATACAGTCGAAATCACAATTAAAACTTAGTCACTATTTGCCCAGGCTTGACAAACACAAATAATAACGAGTAGTACATGGAACGATATTATACGTCTCCAGATCAAAGGATGCCGACATAACTCCCAATCATCACTGACAACTTGTAGTACATATTTTTCGGTGAAAAAACCCCTTATATATATAGACAAACTGAATTGTTCGGATATTACTCAAAGTGTTACGCGCGCAGAAGTGCACGTTATTATAGATATAAAAACGAACGGTATAGTATTACTGCATGATTTGTTGAATATGTATGTAATAAATATATATAACATGATGACAGACTGGTATGTTTATAAAATCTACAACTATAAGAGTTACATGACTTGGGCAAATTACGTGTGTCATTATATATATATATATTATATTATAGTTATAAGAAATAAATTCACAATATATTTATATTATACGAATTCTCAACATATCAAGCATGTCAAAAGTATAGGTATATTATATAGTAGCACTTGCTATTACAAAGCTATGCAAAGCTAGACTACAATTTTTACACATATGTGTATCAATATTCATTTAACCAAGCACAAATAAAGATTAAATGTGAATATATATTTCTTATTAATTATTAATTCCATTATTTGAAAACAGCACAGCTAAACGTTAATTTATAATTTATGGGGAACACTTATATTTTGTACTTAACATATATAACGTTTAATATAAAATAGATCTTCTATATTTATATAATATACATCTTATAGCTTGAATTATAGAGACCCGGACTATAAAAAACAGTTTAAGAATTCAATAAATTAGCGCTTACTGCAAAATACAAAACAAAACCATTGATTTAATGAATCAATATATAGTTAGAAGAGAATACATCATAAAATAAACAGGATCAAATTATCCAGGCAATGCTAATTTGCGCTGAACTGACTAAGCATGACTCATAATTGTCTAGACTCTAAACGTAGGTGGTGGTATCAAGCATGAACATCGCAGGAAATTCGATTGACCCGACTATTAATAGAAATGACGTTGTATAAGTGGAAAAGACGCGATGACAGCACATAGTAAATTGTTGGAAGAAAGCACTTTATCGCCTGGGGTGGGTTTCACGAACTACAATTTACTATTTTACTATTACAAATCTACAAATCTACTAAGATTGCGTTTCATGAACTACAAATCTACAAATTACTATTACAAACGATTTTTACAAATCTACTAACAAAAATCTACAAATCTACGTGGTTGGGTTTCACGAACAACAAATCAC
>JAYRBW010060541.1:0-10725 GCA_036023295.1 Invenusta paracnida | reverse complement strand
TACACTTTATCGACTTAATACACATTATCGACTTAATACACTTTATCGACTTAATACACATTATCGACTTAATACACATTATCGACTTAATACACTTTCTCGACTTAATACACATTATCGACTTAATACACTTTATCGACTTAATACACTTTATCGACTTAATACCCTTTAACGACTTAATACACTTTATCGACTTAATACCTATTATGGACTTAATACACTTTATGGACTTAATACACATTATGGACTTAATACCTATTTTGGACTTAATACACTTTATGGACTTAATACACTTTATCGACTTAATACACATTCTCGACTTAATACACTTTATGGACTTAATACATATTATGGACTTAATACACTTTATGGACTTAATACACTTTATCGACTTAATACACTTTATCGACTTAATACACTTTATCGACTTAATACACACAATCGACTTAATACACCCAATCGACTTAATACACATTATCGACTTAAAACACCCAGTCGACTTAATACACATTATCGACTTAATACACCCAATAGACTTATTACACCCAATCGACTTAATACACCCAATCGACTTAATACACCCAATCGACTTAATACACATTATCGACTTAATACACCCAATCGACTACTTAATACACCCAATCGACTTAATACACCCAATCGACTTAATACACATTATCGACTTAATACACCCAATCGACTTAATACACTTTCTCGACTTAATACACCCAATCGACTTAATACACATTATCGACTTAATACACATTATCGACCTAATACACTTTATGGACTTAATACACCCAATCGACTTTATACACTTTATCGACTTAATACACATTATCGACTTAATACACCCAATTGACTTAATACACTTTCTCGACTTAATACACTTTATCGACTTAATACACATTATCGACTTAATACACTTTATCGACTTAATACACATTATCGACTTAATACACTTTATGGACTTAATACACTTTCTCGACCTAATACACTTTATCGACTTAATACACATTATCGATTTAATATTCTTCAACTCGTCATTTGGACGATATGATGACTTATAGGACGACCATATTATGATTCAGACTTTGAACTAAAGCATCAACCTTATTCATCAGAAGTGGCAGCATTAAATCGACCGCTTCTTCGAGCATCGTTTACAGAGCCTGACAACTCAAGTGTTTTAATAATTATTTAATACGCCTTTCTTGAACTTTGGGAATATCAAATTCATCATTTAAACATTGGTTTGCTTCAGAAGAATTTCTACCACATTAATAATAAAACTTAACTGAACAAATTGTTTGATGTTCATTAGGCATAAAAGTAATTTGTAATTTAACACTAACTGACGCCTTTAAAATATTTAAATCGAAATCAAAAATATTTAAACAAATTAAAATTTATAAAGTAAAAGTTTCGAAATTGAGACATATATAAGAATAATAGATTTTTCTTTTAGATAAAACTTTTTGATTACCAATTATTACATTAAAACAGCTAGAAATATATGTGTTGTTTGTTCAGTTTCCATTAAGTAGGTCTTATATTTTCTTTAAATAAGTTATAAAACGACAAAAACAATTTAATGCACAGTGAGTGGAAACTGTTTCTTAAAAATGTACCCCTTCTGCAAGATAGCTGTCACTGTAAGAGGTCATTGTTATACATCTCGATTCCATTATTTGTTAGCTCTGACGTTTTATAAATCGTCTTTTAATTTTGGACTGAAATAATTACATACATATTAAAAAGCATGATCCATACTCTCTTCAACTTTCGTGTGAACACAATTTCAGCAATTTTTAAAGATACGATTTTTAAACGCTAATAAATGTATAATTTAATCATATTGTTTATATTATAGGTATTATGTTTCATAATCGGTGTAGACCTATCTCATGCAACTTTTAAAAATAAAACTTTGATCTTAGTCAATATTCTCAATATAAAGAGAACAATCCTAGTCACGAAATACTTTTCGATATTGAAATTTAAGTATCCCTAACATTCTTTCCCCAATATTTAATTTTTACAAAAGTGGAAAAAATCAATTTTCTCGCTCTATCTGCCTTCTAGAACGCAAGAAGCATTATATGTATATTAAATCATTCAAAATAATCGGAACCTTTTATTTCCATCATCCTCCGTTTATCCAACAGTCAAGCTGAAGAAGAAAAAAAACTTATTTTTTATAAAGAAATCTAATAGAAGTGAGTTTCATCCGTGCTGTTTATACTGCTCGGCCAAATATTTGTCCAATTCCGGGTCGATAACCAAATTATCTAAATAGAAAACAAATAATTAATTATTGCCTCCTCATGTTCCGTATAAATTAGATTTTATTTTATTCCTCTCAAGACGTCTGCTCTCTCTCTCTCTCTGTGATTGTCCGACTATCCTCCCTGTAGAAAGAAGGCTAGCGATTACCGCAGCTTTCAGCGGCATTGGCGGTTGTGTTGACAGTGCACGGGCACGGAAGAAGAGAGATTTAAGTGCCTTATAATGACCCTGAAACCAAATATACTCACGACTAGCCCGAATGCATTTGGAGGGAGGAGCTGAACTATGGGGTCCTGTCTCAATTGTAGAGTCAATAAAGCGAGACGCAACAAAAAGGGGAGCTCTTCAAAGATATATATTAGAGGCAGGATTTTGGTTGGGAAGGGGGGGGGCCTGGAGGGAAGAATGGTTTAAGAGATTTGCTGTGTCTATATACGTAGAATGTTCAAAAAAGAAGATTGTTTTTCTTCATTTTCTTTTTTTTACCGTTAGTTGGTTGAAATGGGTTTTGCTATTTGAATGTAAGTAGGTACATTATAAATTTAGGCTTCAGGATATTTGTCTCTCAATTAATGTTTTGGAAATTATGTATATACATATATGTACGATTTAAGTATCCTTATATTGGAGTGAATATTTTATGCTCACTATAAATGTTAAATTATAGTTTTCTTTGATAAAAAATAAATGGAAATTTCGCCAATCAACGTGTATAATAAAAACTAGAAAGAGAATCATGACGTTAAAATTAATCATTCCACAATTATATTGTTTGACGAAGAAAAATAAAGCAATTTTTCTAGTTTCGTGTAGTTTGATAAACTAATTAATACACCCTGTTATAATATGACAGCTTAATAAATGATTACAATGTAAATTTTATGATGAGAGCTATTATACATATACTAATATATCAAATGTGCTGTTGATGTTAGGAAAAATTACAAGATTAATAAAAGGGAAATATATACATAACGAAACGAATTTAACAATGAAATTGACTGTATTTTATTTTCAAAGTAATCACGTTCATTTTTCTGATTAACTAGAATGTCTTCATTTTACATAAAATTAGTTTGAAGTGATCTCACCAGTTGCAAAAAAAAGATTCGTAAATTTACATCATCGATGCTGGCATTTTGTTTCACAGCATCGATGATGTGAATTTACGAATCTTTTTGCAGTGTATATGGAATCTCTAAATAGAGTAATTCATGCATCATTACAAAATACTGCGCCATAATTAGTGAAAGTCATTCTAATTTGCATGCTGCTCAAACCATTAACGTTTCACTTTCAGACAAAGATGTTTACAATTAGACACATTGACAGATTTAACTCGATTGGAATTTTGAAGATCTTGATGTAATGCATTATGCATTACGCTTAGTTTTTAGCGTCATAATTGGGCTTTTTACTCCGCAGGGGGCTAACTTTCCGATGGTAAAGTTTCGTAATTGCCCATACTATTACAAATCTTTTTGTTTATTCTAAAGGTAGCATTGTCGGTATATATTGAGCGATTAAATGAAATTAAATCCCGTACCGTCTCTCTTTATACTCAATAGTATAATAATTAGCCATTTGTTAGCCTAATTTCACTAGAAGAATTTTTGAAAGATTTATTGGCATTTATTGGCACCCCTTGATAATAGTAATACGTACTCAGAAGCATATACGCGATAATGCTGTGTGCTCTGGCAACAGATTAAAAAAAAAATCACAACATTTCACGCAAAAACCAATGCACAGGAGACAGTTCAAGTATATGGGCACACAATTTTAGAAGTACTTGTCCATTTCGAAATATGCATATAAGCCAAATTGATTTTCACGAATGTATATAGTTGGAATTAGCTTCCTTCAACATTCCCATAAGGTCACAAAGGGAGCATATATGTAGATTATATGTAGTATATACCTACATACCTCTTTGCCAAAAATGCCAGGCACAAATAGAAAATAGCATTATAAGAATGTATATACAGCATAAATTTAAGAAATACAACTATTTTACATTATACAGGCTGATACATAATCTATTTACACAAGTAAGTATTGATCTATGATCTATGTATTGAGATATGCCATTATTTATCTTTGCCTGTAGTAAATGTTCGCTACAACTACAAATTACAGCACCTTTTTTGGCGATATCTGTGGATATAATATGCATAGTTTATTACCTAGTATAGATAAACAGATATTTACTTGTTTTAATAATGCCCCTTTTACAGCACTGGCAGCCGATGATTTATTTATTCAACCAGGCTACACTATGTTGACCTTAGGATTATGAAAGGCTACAAAAAAGACATTTGAATATTCCTTATTTTCATCTTAGAATCACGTTGTAGTATATAGTTAATTGTACTATTCAACAGATATGTAGGGTGTGGTTTTAAACATATTTAAGTACATATGTATATATTTACTATGAGTACAAATGCAATAATACGCATTTAAAAAATGTTTTCAACATAGAATTATGATGGATTTGAAGCGGATACGGATATGAAAACTGCATAATATCATATTTAGCTGAATCATTTTATGTTTGCGGAAGTACTATCAAGGATTAAAATAGGTTATAGCTTAGCCATATAATTCCAATCTCACTGAAATAATCTACGTTCTGTTAAATGCTTCTTCATTCATACTTTATCCTGTCATTACGAGTTCATGTTATATATATTTAGATATCTCAGCTATCGTGGTGAGATTCTAAATAACAAAATATTGGTTTTAATTATCAGCTCGCAGCATGTATCAAAGAGATACGCGGATGTATTTTATGCAAATTTGAAAGTAATTAAAAGTAACTGTGTTCACATATTATTAAGTCTTCCGTCAAAAATACACGATTTAATTACAAAATTCCATATTCATATACTTATGAATAAATACTCATATATCACACTTCTTTCAAACAAACAATCTTTGCAACAAAAACAAAATTAATGATATCCAAATCGATCTATAATTTAAATATGCTTTTAATTTGGCTGCATCACTTTATTGTTGAAATATACTACACTACTATAGCCACTTAAATATAAATGTGAATGTAAATTTCTTAGGTATATATATATACATATTTAGTAAATACACATTTGACTTGTGAATGAAATAACTGTGTCCAATTGTATATATGAGAAGATATTGTAAACTAAAGGCCAATGTGCACACTGAACGCGGCGTAGCGCGTCAAAAATCAATGACGAAAATTCTCAACTTTACGCGCGTCAAAAATCAATATTAACCATGGTTCACTGGTTCAGTATACTGTCCTCCTTCTTTTCTGTTTATATATAGATTTTCTGCAGAGAGTGTATCGATTTTTGCTTTACTGTGACGCGTTCAGTGTGCCTAGGCCTTAATTAATAGATTGAAGGTATTCATCGACAAATTACCATATCACGCACTTATATTAAATTCCCGTTTTGAGGAAAATAATGTTTTTTAGCCCGCCACTCCCGCGGGCTGTCTTGTTGCACATTCATATCGGCCTTCCCATAATTGCTAAATTTCTTAATAAAGACAATTTTTAAAACTTCACATGCAGTTAATTAAGAGAAACATTTTCTAGGATATTCCATTGAAAAGAAATGGTTAAAAAATCATTTAGAAAATTATGGGAAAATATTCATTTTTATCTTTTAAAAAATTGTTATTATTAGGTAAGACACTTTTTCCGCAGGAAAACCTATTTGTATTGCACCCGAATAAGAATTTCGACAATTTTGAGAGAAATAGCTGCATATTTGCTATTGAAAGATAAGTTTACTAGCGTAAGTGAGAGTAGAATGAGCTGCAACGATCACACACGTCCCTTTTATACTTTTACGGCTGTGTTATTGGCTGAAGCCGTACTCTATTCTTATTGGTCAGAAGGGGGGGGGAGGGGTGATGCAAAAAGACTTCAACCATAGATATATGTATATGTTAGACATTTCCGCAATATAAGTATTTCAAAAGGCTTATAAATTAGCACGTGTTCCAGTGATAAAGTGCTTATTATATACCGACTACAGCTATGAAAAAAGCGGTTTCGGACCGTATCTACCTATTCAAGCGAGGTGGGACGTTAAATAGGGGATGAAAAGGGGGAACTGTTGTTGGGAAGGGGGGGGGAGAGAAGAGGTAAATCAAGTAAAAATTCTCGGAGGAGACTTTGTGTTCTCGCAAATCCCCGTAGTCTCTTCTACTCCCCTCCTTAAAATGCATAGTTGAGAGGTGGTATATGGTTTCAAATTCGGTTTGATCTTATTTTTTCCTCGTCTATTATTGTCTTAAAACTGTATAAATCAAGTAATTAACACTCTAAAAAGCCATGTTTGATTCGTTAACGGATCTGCCAGGTGCTACTTACTACCTGGAGTCGAGGAAATCAATACCTTGTAATGCTAAACTCACTGAATTTTTGTTAAAATTATTATATAGATCAAGTTTTTTTTACTATTGTATACTATACGGATAGCATATCATCAAACTGAATCCAAGATTCGGTTAACATTTATTTAATCAACTGATTCCTTTGCAACATTTTTAATTTACACACTTTCATGTATTTATCTATTTAACAGATATTATTAATAACGATGTTGGATTCATGTAGCTATAATTGTTTCCTGATATTTCACTGTACACAATATTATACTAGTAAGAATGGGAAATAAAATATATATACAAATACAAGTTTTAATATACATGTATAAATAATATAATGTAATTCTTCTATCTAATATTTTACTGTTCATTCCTTTCTGCTCTAGGTAACTCCATCAAAACACTCAGCTCCAGTAATACATCTGTATCAAATATTTTTCTTGCGATTTAAACACCAAATCTGTATGAAATATGCTCAAAGTGGAACAATAAATTATACGAACCTTTTCGGGTTAATATTTCCCACTCACACCGACTGCCATCTGATCGGCAGTCCAACACTCTACCTCTTGGCTATCCAGGGTTCGAATCCACTCTTACAGACTGCCATCTGATATATCGCCACAGTCCAACACTCTACCTCTGGGCCATCCAGGGTTCGAACCCACTCTCACAGACTGCCATCTGATCGCCAGTCCAACACTCTACCCTGGGCTACCCGTCCCCAAAAATTTGCAATTTCTATATATATATTATTCTGAAGCTATATATTATAATATATTATTAGAAGATTCTGTACTGTTTCTATTATATACGTAGAATGAAATGGATAAAACATGATAATTTGATTAAAACCGAGGCAAGTTTATGTGACATCAACTAACATTTTAGCTATAATCAAGAAAATGAAAGTCCTGATAACTTCAAAGAATTGGTCTTATAGGTCTCGTTTCACATTACTCAAATAATATACCTGAATTTTTACATTTGTTTTATAATTTGAGTAAATTTTTGAGTCAACGGATGGAATTATAAATATCTTTTAAAAAATTGTAATTTACGATTGCCATTCTTTCTTAGAATAAATATGATTTGATATTGTGATATGTATACTTTTAAAATGTACATTTGGAAATTAGTCGACATTATTCGAAAGTATTTCTTTATAGATTCGAGGAATTCCACGATTTTATACATATCTATATATACAGCAAATCGGGTTGATAGACCTATCCAAGCTTCATTATGCAAAATAAAGCTGAAATAGATGTCCCAAGGGTGTTTAATTTTCAGAGAATCTTTCGAGTTTTAAACAATTCGTACAATAACTGAGCATGTACAATCTGATGTTTTAGTATAATTTTGTGGTTTAATTAGATGATTAACTAACTTTAAGTAATCAGAATACGTCTAGCTGAGATACTTACCACTATGCTTGTGGGAGTTTGAGTACTCTAATGTATTAACAGGAGAGATTGTTTACTCTTATTTATAGTACCTCAGATTTTATTAAAAACACTGTCCATAAATGATGAGGAAAGGAGTTTTGATTCTGAAGGCTCATTTGATTTTTGCTTTGTCAATTTAATTATTGTTTTGCCTTTCTGACGAAGAAAGATTTCAGGGACGTCTTTTATGATATCGAAAGCTATCAATCTTACATTAATTTAAGATGTTTAGGGGGGTTGGGGGTAATCCAGGGCCCATAGTGAAACGAAGAGAGTTTTTTTGTGGGATGACATTAAAGAGAATAGGTATTCCAAACTTATCATTCCACTCAGTCGATCGTCTCTATGGACGCATCAGAAAAGTTACGAGAAAGTTTTATTAACAAAACAATTATTCGTGGATTTTCTAAAGTCATAAATAATATAGGCCGTTTTAATTAATAGTAATAATAATTAATTAATATCGCTACAAAGAATAATATTAGAATTAGCGTGGCATATTGGACTTTTTTTTTCAACATTGTGGTGAATTGACCCAGAGTAAGAGTTTACGCAGCTTAATTTGTAGGAATGGATGGATGATAAACTTTAAATTGTAAATTAGTTGTATTTTAACTCCCCCTTCAGCTTTTTTGCTGTGAATTTTCAATGAACGAATGAAGAGATATAAACTTTCGGGACTATTCCTAAAATATAGTTTTATAACTTTTAACGTTCATATTGACTATACCTTATCTGGGGTGGTCAAGTGATCATTGTAAAAAATACCGTTTATGTAAAAATTAATAAATCTTAAAGATCTTTTCAAAATCATTGAAATTCTTTTATTTTTTAGATACCTACTAAATAAAAATAAATCATTGTTTAGATAATATCCTACAATATTTGTGGTATATTCTATTTCTTGAACAAAAAAATCTCAATATGTTTTTAAAACTTTTTTTGAATTTAATTTTTTCTTATAAATAATTTTCTTATTTTATTAGACAGTAGCATCGTCAAGCCAAGAATAAGAGCGTCAACGATTAGCTTGAAAGATGCTAGCAGCTCTAGTCATTAATACTAAGGAGAATAGGCCAAGCCAAGAACAAGAGCGTCAGCAATTAGCTTGAGAGATGCTAACAGCTCTAGTCATTAATGCTAATAGTCCAAGCCATTTATGGTTTCACGGGGAAAAAATTGCAACACTACCGATCTCTTTTGTTTTGGTTACCCCCTATATACCTTTATAACATACTAAAAGTCTAAAGGTCTCAAAACATGGGGTGACCTTTAAATTGCGGAGTCAAATTTTAGCCCATTTAGCTCATGTTAAAAGACTTTTGGGCACATTGAGATTGTAGTGTACACCAGTTTAATGTCTAAATTAGTACCCAATATGAATAAAAATTGTCTGAAGTAGACTACTGCATACACAGCAAACCAACATAGCAACCAAATAGAGCAGGAATACCCTATACCTACCCATAGATAAAAATATAGGTCTATTTCTATGTACCTACCTACAAATCAATATAAGTTGTTGTTTATATTTTTAAATGACTAACTAATCAGAGATAATAGCCAATCAGAGTCACCTAATATACCTATAACTATAGATAGCGATACTGTTTAATTTGTTTTCTATATTAGCACAAATTTCCATGGTCTATTTTATATTTATATCTTATATATAAACTTGAATGGAATATTGATTGTCATGCTGACTTGTCATTCTAGCAACAACGCACGTGTCTAATTTGATTAAAAAAGGTAAGTTATCCTATTTATATTTCATTCTTTTATATTAGCCTAATTTTTATTATAAGTAAACAAAATTGACCTGAATGAAATATGTTCAACCCTCAATATAGAGTATATAAACACAGTGTATACAATAAGAATAATATATAATAAATCTAATAAATGAATGAAGTTCTCATACATTTTTTTCTGAAAACACAAAATATAGACGTAAATTTTATTACGGACAAAATTAGGACAACATTGATATTAAAATGTTATGTTGTTATACTTGAATATCATACCGACAATAGCATACATAACTATTATGTTGAGCTCTTGTATATATTTGCAGGTAATGCAACCCTGAAGAATGGCACAGGTCAATTCGTGTGTGCTCTGCAATGAAAGCACCAACAACAATAATGCCATAGTGACACTTCGTAATAAAGGAAGTCAAACTATTAATGCTGTCAGTGACCAGCGTGGGGACTCAATACGGACTGTGCCAGGCCAAGTTGTTCACCAAGAATGTCGCCGTTCATACTGCAATCCAATAAAAGTAGCCCAGAGTACCAGAGACACACAAAAACCAGGTCCAAGTGTATCACTCCGATCAGAAAATGTAACTTTTAGCTTCAAAGAAGATTGCCTTTTTTGTGGTAGAAACGTGAACTTGGATAGCAGAAAACAACAAGGAGATGCGCATTCTATCACACTAACAGAATGTAAGGATAGTCTTCTAAAGAAGTGCTTAACAAGGAACGATGCTTGGGCCGAGAAGGTTCGGGGCCGACTGCTGATTGTAAATGACCTTCCAGCGGCAGATGCCGTTTATCACCAGGCATGCAGTTCAAATTTCAGGACAGGAAAACTA
>JAYRBW010060539.1:0-10726 GCA_036023295.1 Invenusta paracnida | reverse complement strand
TTTATGTTTGGCTTCTATTTAACAAATTAGTGAAAATCTTATTGATTCAATCAACACTTTGTATAAGTTCCTAAAACAAAGTCCTAAACGGCAATGATTTTTTGAAAAGATTTTACTGCATTTTGCTCCTGATCTAAAAAAAACAAGTCTACATGGATTGTGCAAAACAAGATGGACCGAACGTCATGATTGCTTCTCTACACTCTACGAAATGTATCCCTATGTCATTAGGATTCTAGAATCATTTTCAGGGAATGAAGACGACTCTGATTGGAAATGGGAGCTGAGTCAAAAATCAAAGCAAGTGGACATGTTCATACTCTCAAAAACTTTTCTACTATCTGCACATTTGTCATTTGTTTGAATGTACTGAGCTGCGCATCATTGGAGCCATTGTCAGCCAAACTGCAAAAGAGAGATCATGATATTTTTAGAGCAGTGAGTATGAATGATGCAGCAAAATTGGATTTGAAGAATATGAGGTAAGAGATTGATTTTGTTTTTGATGATTGGTTTACTCAGGCTCAGAATCTCACTGAAAAAGTTGGATCAGATAAAGTATGTACTTTCACAAGTAAACAAATTAGTGGAGAACCCCCCCCCCTCCTCCAAAAATTCCTGGTTGCGCCCCTGTAATAATTACATTGATTTAATCCAAATAAACATTTGAAATTAAATCGCTTGAAGATATAACCAATAATACACTAAAAATATTTCAGAAGTCACGTATCTATTTTAAGGTATTTTTATTGGTACTAATATCAAAATGTAAAATATTTACACAGAGGAACTAATCATTTGATTTATTTTAGGCTATAACTAGTATATTATAACACTTAATAAGTAGAACAATCAGCCATAGTAGAATAACCCAACTAAAAATTAAACCATATAACACATAAAATACAATTTTAAATATAGTAACATTTTATTACACACAATAACAATGCAAAATTGTTTTATCTTTCATTTATACAAAAAATACAAATAAGCATGAAACATATTATTCATATAATATATTATATAAGTACAGTTTAGGCCATAATCAAAGAATTATACTAAATAAGTATAATATTCAAATGACCAATTATTGATTTGCAAGCTTCGCCCATTAATTACTGAGCGAGGAATGATTTATTTAGAATATAAATAAAGACTACTGACAGTAAACATGCTATTATGAATCTGAATCAACAGCCAATAAGATATCGAAAAAACACAAACACCACAACTGATGGATATTTAATACGAATAAATGCGAAAGTATAATCGGGTTATATTAATATATATTTAGACAAGTATTATATAATTTTTGAGTATGTAAAATGAATGAATAACAGTGGCGAACGCATACTGATTAAAAAGAGGAATATTAATGTGCAGATTAATACAACCAATGGTTACAGGAGAATTTTTGGTATAAAACTGTATAATAAACATAAGTATACTAAATATACTATTTATTCACCAAACAGTAGTATAATTATTAAGTAGTATTCTATATAAAATGTTCCAATTCACGGTTAGTTAAAATCTAAACACTAAATGAAAAAACTGGAAATATTTAAGCACATTAAATCTTAAATTAATTAACGCTGGATGAAATTATATGAGACTAGAATGAAATACACACAAAAACAATGTAGAATGATAACTATAGTAGATAATTATTGACAAACAAGTGGCTTTTTACATTCATATAATTCCTTCCATAAAAATACAATTGTGTACAAGACTAGGCCAGGAAAAAACAATATAGAAAATGTACATAATAAATTAGGGAAACTATTTATACCTACAAATTATTATCATAACATATTATATCATGAATATTGTTAGTACCACAACCAGGAAATTCAATTAATAATAACACTACATAAGCAATATTTTAATGAAGAATATAATAAAGTGAAGAATCAAATCATATCTTGTCACAATAATAAAATATCGATGTCTGGATAAATATCGATAGATTAACGAATAATTTTCAATCTCCATATAAGGCGAAACAAACGGAGCAATATAATCCTTAGAACTTTAATACGTTCTTATGCACAATTTTAATATGTATTATGCATGCATATTTGACTAATGAAGTATCTATGTAATAATATAACGTAGTCTGTAAGACCACATATTTCAATTATCATTAAACAGCAACAAGGAAATGTCGATTCATGGGGGCAGTAAAATGTTTATTGTACTATACTTATATCTGTAGGAATATTATAATACAGTCAGTCCTGAGAAAAAGAGAGAAAAATCAAACGATTGATTATTGTTTAGTAGTAAGATAAAAATTGGTCAAAAAAATGCAGCCTTATCATCTTGATGAAACAAAACAAAACACACTGCATTCATCATGGCATCACTGACGATCACCACATTTGAGGGGGGTGTAGTTCTTTCGTTTTCTCGAGCGGACACTCCCCGTTTCTATGGTATCCACTGGCAGGATAGATTCAGTGCTCAACTCATTTACAATCAAGAGTCCACCCTCCTCCTCTTCTCCCTCCAATGTGCACACAGCTGGCAATGGAGAGGAATCAGGTGGCGCCGACACATCGTCATCGAGGCAAATGATGACGTCATCTCTGCCCGCTGATGGTGATTCTTCAAATTCCTGACCAATGGGAAGCCCGGCAGCCATCTCCATTTCTTCCATTGTAATCATAGCCGTCTCTTCCTCCATGTCACCGTCGTCCACACCTTCTAGACTGGTATCAATGTCATCCGGGTTGACATCGTCGTCCTCGTCGCGATAAATGACCGCAGAGAGGTTCTTCTTGACCTCTAGACGAGGTAGGAGGCCGCGTGGCCGGTCAAAGCTCTCCTCGCCCTCCGATTCGGACATGGGAGCTGATGTGGTAGGAATATCATGTACCCCTCCACCTGCACCCCCTTTGCCATTCGTGATCAGCCAGACCACACCTGGACCACACTTCTCGATTTTGGGGGCTGTGGATAGCAGACCACCACAGTCGTCAGATACCTGTAGAAAAAATAAGATAACATTTATTATATCAAGTCTTCTATCTTTAAAAAAAGATATCTATTATAAAAGAGATGCAGAAAAAGAATAGTTACAAGTAAGTAACGACAATAACGATTTTACACCACAGCGGAGAATTCTCACTGACAGAATTGTGACTAATCTAAAATTAAAATGCCGTTTGTTTGCAGATCTAAATTTGTAAACAGAACTATTGTTTAAACTTTGTAATGAAAACGTTTAATAAGAAAAAATATGTATCTATTGTATTTCTATAGCAAGCGACAGCTAAGAAAAATAAGTTTTTAAATCTCTAACTAGGAAAGCTGAAGCTATTGTCAAATTCAAAATAGTAAATATTGAGCAATTCATTATGGGATAGCTTTATTTCGTCAAAGGTTGTTTATAGTTATGGCATGACGCTTCTAAATATATATGTAAATATCTCTATATAAAGAAAAGTTAATCAAATAGAAATACGTATCACTTACTATTTCTATATTAAGATGAAAATTAATTTTAGTAGCAATATGCACATGGATATATTTATGTTTTCAGCAAAGGTATAATATGCTGCTCATAGCCTTGTGTTCTTGAACGTAAATGTCATTGAATTAAAAAGCAATATCTTATTACTTCTAAAGTAACTTGTAAATATATTTTAGATATTAAATAGTTGTATACTATAGCTATTGCTAGATCAATTAATAGACATTTATTTGTCTTCTTCAAAAATTAAAACAGACACTTTAAGTATAAAATAGACGAAATCTGTTTTGAACCTTGAGGCTTCCATACATCAGTTATTTCAATCCAACCAAAATTCAGAAGTAAGGAACATTGAAATAGTGTACAGGGTCAGATCGTACTATAACCGTCAATATATGCAAAATTATAAATCATTACTAATTATACTATCTTCTCAAATGTTTGTTGTAATTTGATTGAACTTATTCCATTCCAGTTCAAGATGTGTTAGTAGTAGTATCTGTATAATAAACTTTGACTAAACGGATTATCTCTAGATAATATATTTTTGTCATTGTGTTCAAATATAAACATTTAAAGATGTTGCGAAAATATCTATTATGAATACTGTTGCAGAATATATAGTCTGTTTGTAATTAATTTTAATTAAAATTTAATAAATGTCTATATATATTTCATGTATACATGTTAATTCACGTTCCAAAAACTCTCTAGACAGATTATAATAAATCTCTCCAGTTACAAGCGGGTATATACATAGTTCATAAGGAATGATACAAGAGAAGAGATATAAGTACCTATTAGAGAAACAGTTATTCACTATAGCAGGCAACTATGCTTGTAGGTCCATGCATATAATGAGATAGAGTGCAAAGCTTGGTCAGAACACTCAGAAAGAATACTTATCAAGGTATTGTAATAATTATTGATCGGTGTCTATTTGTCTATTTGTGTGTCTATAATTGTAAGCATATTAACTCGCTATAATGATACACAAAATATTATTAAAATATTATGAAATACAGGCTCCTTCATAACGATTGGTGTACAGATGACTAGTCAACAATTTTTATTTTGTATGCAATTTTTTAACTCTTTTTTATGATTTTTTATCTATAAAGTGAATCTGAATATTCACTTAGTTATTTGAGTTTCTTTCTCAAAATAAAATATGTATAAGTGTACCTTTATTTACATCAGAATCTGCAGATTGTACCAAAATATAACGCAAACATTAGCTTTATAAACAATGCATATAGAATTCATTGATTTAAAAAACGACATCACTTATTAAAAATTTACTAGTGTAGAAAGAATTAAAAAAATTAAATAAATATAATCTATTTTATCACTAAATAAATAATAGAGATTCAGCTTAATATAATTAAAATGGAAATATGGCCCATGTAGCTGATAATAAGGGATCACACTGATTACAAACTTACGCAATTCAACCGAAATCTAAAAGTCCTCACACAACATGGAATCATGAACTAAGAGAACTAAGTCCTCTAAGTTTCCAGCTTAAAGACTTTCTGTGATGGAGCACACCATTTAATTGGAACTGTATTACTCTCAGTCACTGCACAAGGTGCTCCTATAACACGACGATGGTCCACACAGAAAGAGAACAAGCCAAACCTCTCCAGAATTCTCCTAGTATAAGATGTAAATGTCTCAGAAACAAATATTTTTAGGAACGATAAAATTACGATAAATGTTTGTTAAGCATCGATCTTTGCAGATATGTTTTTTTACTGCTTTTGGTGTATATTGTATTATGGCATCACACTTACCCGTCGGTTCAACTTCTGCTGTAATACGCCTGCCCTGTCCGAGGCATGCACAGATGAGAAGGAGGACAGAGTACCTCCAGCAGTGGACACCGGTACGCCCGTCGGCTGCAGAAGGGGCTGCATACTGGCTCCTCGGGAGCCGGGAAAGTAGTTGCGGGCCCGACGCTTCCTCAGCCAAGAGAAAGGAAGGTTGGCCATCTGTGCAGCGTCGGACATGAGACCGCCCAGTTTGTTCTTGCCCCAGCCTTGCTCTGTGAACCAGGGCACGTTCCCTTTGAGGTGGACCACGGACCGGGGCTGATCAGAGGAGAGGGCCAGAGTTATAGTCGTCATAGCCATTATAGTGATATATTGATTTTTCAATTAATTTTGACTTATAGTTATGTTTAATTTCATAAAAAGCAGATATTGGAATATATATTTTGGGGAATATATGTATTAAAAAACATGAGTGATCTTTTGTTACAGATAATTGTCAATCTGAACACCTAGAAAATGCAGTTCATGCTATACTTTTAAAGTTGACAAAACTGTGGGGAAACGTCGCAGTGCTTTTAAATTCACTTATTGTACTCATAACGCAAATTTAAAAAATATGTGTATCAAAGATCGTGGCAGAGTTACAATAATTAACTTGCTACTCGATTAAATAGATGATTTTTTTAAATATATTTTTAATTAATTATGTATTTATTGGTTATAAATGTTTTTATACAACTATTGATTTACATAATTAATTATGTATTTATTACTTTTAAATTTTTTTATAGAACTATTGTTTTTAAACGATTATTACAGCCTTGTCGACTAATACTATGATTTATGAATTATTGTGTTTAGAAATTGCAATTCTCATTTGTAGATGATCATTAGATATTAAAACAAATAATTAATTATAAAATCAATTATGTAGAATATGAGAACTGCATATTTATACAGTTGAGTGGTGTACGCTGATACAAAAATAAATAAAAATAAATGTTCTATTTTATGTTGGTGGAGTATTTAGGTATTTTCCTTTTTTATTTCAATTATTTTTCCATTATAATTCCCAATAATAAAAGGCCTGTAAATCCAATACTTAAAATTAAAACTAACGAAGTTAAAAACGAAAACTAATACTATTTATATATTTACAACAAATACTTGAATCCAGGCAAAATATTGATCATTCACTTTCCATTTGTCAAAATAATGTATTTACACACTATAGGTATTTAATACAAGCACAATGCCAATATCTGCGTAATGTAGATTACACATCGATGTACTTATAGAAAGTTTACAAAAAGTTTACAGAATCGAGTCAATTTTTCTTGCCTTCTGACAATAAAAAATGGAGAACCTACATAGCCCAACAATAACAAAGTGTGATACGCACACCCATTATTATACATTATGTACAATCACTATAGTATATGCATATAGAGTCTAAACACACATTAGACATACATAAAGCCTGAGAAGAGAGAGATTGAGTGAAAAGTGGGATAGACCAAGAAATGAGTGTGATAGTCGGGGCAGCAAGTGCGCACCACAATAACACAAGAACCAGCTCAACCAACCAACTATTTGGGACTAGCCAGAGAGGGAAGGCTGTCTATAAAACTTGCCCCCAATTCCCTGTTCTTAATCTCCTCTCCTCTGCTTGTTTTTGACTGTGTCTCCGCGCTATCGACGAGCGCTGCCACGCCCAGTTCTGGGAAGTCGGGAGAATGTATCCAAGCAGCCAAGGAGCGGAGGAGTTGGGCTGAGGCTCTCAACACACACTACTGTACACAGTATAGACTCCTGTTGGTGCGTGTATGCCTCTCCGAATGGGCTAGGAGGGTTTGTTGGGCTGTCTCCTCTTCTTTCCTCTCCAACTCTCTCTATGTTTATACTAGGTGGGTAAGCCTTGGTTGTTAGGCAGCAGAAGCAATGTAATACCCAGGGATTCTTCATAGAAAGAGAGGCGAGAGAGAGAAAACAGTCAAAGCCCCGGTCGATATTCCACTGTGTTTATGAAAGAAGGCTATGGAAGGCTATGGAACTGAAGAGAAATAGAGTCGAACATGCTGGGGGCATTAGAGGGCAGCCTTGGCTTCCCTTCCCTGCTCTCAACTCTCCAATATGTCGTCTGGTGACTGCCAGAATGATTGAGGCAAGCTGACTAGCAAGAAGGGTCTACAAAACAGTCAAGCCTAGTCTCCAGTTGTTACAATGGCTGCTTGCAAGCTTGCGCCCCCAGAGTACGTACATTATATTTAGGAGACACTGGAGAATATTCCGTCATGATTGCGCAGTGTCTAAACACCAGGAAGAAGAGCCTATGTGCAGTGTTGGTCGGTAGTCTGATCTCGATAAATGTACAAACATGTTGTAGTCATAGACGTGTTCCTCTTTCGGAAAAGCTCGCTAACTAAACTATAATTGCTGCGCCTGCGTTCGTGCTAGTTAATGTGGTCTCTTTTTGTTAGATTTAGTTTTGTCTGCAGCCCCAAAATATATGAATACTTTAGTCAAAGCAGATGCCTCACCATTATATATGTAGCTACCTTTATTTGTTCCAACTCAAACTCGACTTTGTGATATTGCTGACAAGGTACTTGTGTGCTCTGTTAATTAGTCGCGTAACTAGTCGAAACTAAGAATAATGAAATTAATAAATATTATAGTAAATTATTTGTGTTAACTACCGATTGTACAGATAGTTCACAAATCAAAGATCCACAATAAATCGTCCTTAACAGGTAAAAGATAAAAATTCACCAAAGTGTAACGTTTATACTCGCACATTGATCAAAAAAAGATTCTCACAATTATATAAAAACCAAAGAGGCCAAAGAAAAAAGACCAATAAAAAAGGCAAGACAAAAAACAATTTAGCCATTGAATGTTTTTGTTCCAGGGGATCAAAGTGATTACCGCCATCGGACAAATTACACAGCTATCTTGTGAGGAGTCTTAGAATGGATTGTAGGGGTATCTCGGCATGATGGGTTTAACTGTCTAACTCCAGCAGAAGATTAAAAAGAAGAGACATCAATCTAGAGAGAGATATAGGGGAGTGGGGGCATCCATATAAACAGCGAATACATTCGTTCGATTCTTAATCTGTGTACAGAGGCAGACCAGCTTGTTGTTACTTAGAAAAGAGAAAACTCGTCTCTGAAGAAGAAACTATGCATAATCCAACCGCATCAGTGATGTAGGAAATACTGATGTATGATAACTGACCAAGCAAAGTAACCAATGATGAAACCTTTATAGCTAAAGTTTTATTCCATTAAGTTTATACTACACCTATTAGAAAATTATAAATTACATAATTCAAAATACCTATTTCACTTTGAGCTTATAAAATATGGTATTTTCCAGTTGAAATAAGTTGATAAAAAACATATACTGAGGACGTTTTGCTTAAGTCATTTACCAATATACTATATGATTATACTTTGATCGTTTTTACTACTATCTTGAGGAAAAATGTGGTTTATATAATTAAATATGCCCCCTGTATTTTACATCTTGAGTTTGCCTAAATACTGCATTTATTCCTTTGTCTTTATTTGTACATTTATTCCAATATAGTTGGTATACTTTTGTAATATTATTAATTGTATTAATATTTGTGTACATTTATATTATTAATTTAAATTGTATTCTGTCGTTTATGCCTTATATAATTATACTTCGTAAATGTTTATTACTATATATATCCAATGGATTTATTTTTTATACTAAATATTTAAAAAAAATGTATTCCGTTAAACATTCGTTAAACATTCAAATAAATATTTCTAGAATATGCCCCTTGAAAAAAGTGTTTCGGATGATTTTCGTAAATATATAGACTAAAATATTGCGATAGTAGCTTCAGTTCCTTTCTTGATAGTGACTATAAAATTTTCAGACTTACACAAAATAGTATTTGACAGAGATTATGCACCAACCTGGAGATAAAACCGCGACTCTGGATCCAAGGTACTAACAGGCCGATGATCACGCAGCGCTTTATAGATTTCCAGAGGACACACTTCACCAGAATCACCTTCTTCACCATCTTTATTCTCAGCTGCTATAGTGTTGTCATTGGCAACCAGATAGTGGGCCTCAGCAGTGACCGCGTTGATGAAGTAAATGTACTCTCGGCCTCCATCAGCCTCCGAGCTGCGCCCAAACCGGATGTCACCCCACTTGAGTCGGAGGTGCTCATTACGACTCTCCACGCCGAAGACCAGGGTGTTGATGAACCAGGTGCTGAAGTTGAGGGACCAGGGGTTGGTGGCACCCAGCACTCCCCGGTTCCACAGGGCGCGCAGGTGCTCGGGGAATTCGTTCGATTGGTAGCTCGTTGATTCCTCGATCACCTGTTGTTCGAGCGAAAAACATAAAAAGTATTTTTTTTACATTGAATTATTTCGGCCACCAATGTAATGGAAAGTCAGCTTTGAGACTGCTCATTAGCCTTTCCCTTTTCAGATACATTTCGTTCTCTCGAATAATAATTCAATCCCAATGGTTACAGTAGGTAATACCATTCTCGATTGTCATTACTATAAATAAATCGGAAAATATTTATTTAAAAATTAAATCTATCTTAAGAAAGACAGAAAATTTAGTATCTTAAGAATGTTAATATTATCAATATAAATTTCGCCTTTGAAACGTAAAAATGCAACACTATAAATTTATACGAACAGTTCGACATACAAATGAAAGCTAGCTGGTCGCTTTTGATAATTATTTCACTGAAAAGGAAACTCTTTTTATATTATTATACACAATATACAAGCGAATTGGTTTACTTTTAATACATTGAAAGCTTGGGATATCACTGTATGTTATTCTTTTCATTTAAGTAAACAAATTCTCAGATCAACTATAGCATTAATTGATTAGTTGTACTAGGCTTTCTTAGAAATGGGGTAAATAGGCGTTTTCTGAATATATTCTTGAGCTGGTAGACAAGAAAATATAATGCTGAAAGGATGTTGAATGTTAAAAAGGATTCGTGCGAAATAGAATATAATGTGTGTTAGAACATGTATTATAGAACTGCGGGGTTTTGCAATATCAGAAGTGGATAGTTACAATTACTATATTAACAGTAGACATTAAAATAAAAAAGATGATGCATGTCCGGAAGCTGTTTTACATCAAATAAAGAAATTTTTTTTCCAGTCCTTTTATACCCGATTACCTTAAATATGCAACGTTTGACCAAAACATACGATAGTATACGATATTATATTGTATATTTACCTATAAGAAGGTCGCTTTATTTATATCCAATATTTCACTGCGATATGATATCTAATCGAAGGAAGTAATTATTAAAAGAAAGTATTATATTCTGAAACATTTGAAAAAAAATAATTTTTAAACTTTGTGGAATAATCTAGACCTATGGCAATAGGTCGTTAGCTAGTAAAGCTAAGCGAACTATGTAGTAGGTAATATAGGA
>JAYRBW010060538.1:0-10726 GCA_036023295.1 Invenusta paracnida | reverse complement strand
ACTATCCTATATTACCTACTACATAGTTCGCTTAGCTTTACTAGCTAACGACCTATTGCCATAGGTCTAGATATATCGACTTAAGTAAAACGCTTACTATATGTGCCGCATTTAAGAGGCATTAATAAGTTATAATTTACTTAATACAGAAATTCAATAGTGCAAATAAAATAGAGTTTGTTAATAATTGCTACACATATAATATAATATACCTATATATTTTACCCGTAAGTTATTAAATTTTATATACATATTAATATACATAGCATAAGCTCAATAGTTTTCTTCTTTAATTGTAAAAAGTATTATTCGTAAAATTATGCAGACTAAAAATCATATTCATGGTGTATAAAAAACTAAACAGTGCATGAAATTTAAAGGGAAAAATACAAGCAACGTATATAGAAAATACTTACAATGCAAAATTAGTACTTGAGGAATATAAATTAAATAATTTAAGTATTAGAAAACAAAGGAAAATAAACTGATATACCAATATTACATATATATCTATTCATCAAAATACAACTATATACCAACAATACATAAGTACAAGTATATATATGCAAAAAGAATATTAATTAAGTCAAGAAGCTTGCGTGTACATATACGTTAATATATATATCAGTGTATAGTACACTTGTGATGTACTCTTTATGAATGTTGTTTTCTATCTTTTAGGTTATATTTAGGAAATTTCGTACTCCAAAACTCAATATAACTATCGGTAACAAAATGCACCAATTGCCTAGTAAATATATACTTTTCATAAATCAGATTTTTACGAGATTAGATTCTTACCATTAGTCGCTTAGTCATCTGTTCAGCTTCCGTATTCATCGAAGGTGTTATTTCAACTGCTTTCATCGTCTGTTGTCGCGTGGAATGTCCAAATACATACAATTGCGAAGGTTAAAGAAAGTAAAATGCTAATTTAAAGGATAGCACCAGCTATTAGTAGTGCAAACTTCATAATTTAATGTAACACGTCTTGCTTGTCATATATTTCCATATAAATAATAAAATCCAATAGGGATATTTCTCACATACTAACCAAAATCTAAAAAATGGCTGGGATATACATATTTAATATTCATTTTTATTTTAAATTTATGATTAATAAATATAAATTTTAAATAAATAAAAGCTGCTTTAATTCCTATAAGCTAGTGTAGATTTAGTTGTAAATCAACTACCCAGTTAGATGTATGCATATTTTTGAAAAACTAGACTTAAATATTATTCTTATGTACACATTTTAGAATGAAGAAATAAAATTATCATAACTGACTACTCGTGGTAGACACATAGAGCATATAAATGGAAAAGGATATAAATGATTGTTCTCCAACTCCAAAACGTAGACTTGCTGTTGTAAACCTTTGATGTATTCATGCTCCAAAGCAGTGCTAGTTGGTGGAGGCTTCCCACTGATAAAACAGGAGATTGAAAGCTATTTAGAGGAAATTATAACATATACAGCAGAAAAATAATAGAAGTGTATCAATAATAACCAAAACGGAAATTTCTCTTCCAGTAATGTACACACATGATACCAAATAACAAAAATTATAAAATAAAAAATTATGCTGTAATTCACGCGGTTAAATATACTAATATTTAGTATAATATTAATTTATAGAATTGTTAAAATACACGAGTGCACATAACATATTTATTTAATGCGTAGAATCGACTGAATTCGAATACATCTAATAACTTTATATAGACAAGATACAATGAACAAATGTAAAACAAAAATGCAACGTTATTAAGCGAATTTCTGCACGACGTAATTGAAATTAAAATAGGAAATATTATTAAAGATTAAGTGAAATCTAATTTTTGTTAAATTGCCAGAATAAATAAGATATCGGAAGTTTTAAGAGAACCTTTCTACATATATCAAATGTTAAAGTTAGAAGAGACCATTTTGCCATTTCAGACTTTTCTTATCTACCAAATGTTGAAGAGGCCATTTTTCCAAAGTAACAATTTAATAGAATCTAGCTTATTATACCTTCTAGATTATCTGGTTAACGTTTTATTTTAAATGATAATTATGTAACGATTATGATAAAAAACGAAATTGTGCTGTAAGCAGACGTTTCTATATATTTGTTTTGTTAAGTGAGTATTAAATATTGTTAGCTTATAACTGTATTAGAAGGACAGGAATTTTATTGATATTTATTTGTTCATTAGATCAAGCATATGCGACAAATATGAATATTATAATTTAAAAAATTGCAAATAATAAATTATTATTTTATAAAATAAAATAAAATAAATTCTTTTAAATAGTCTTACTTTGTGGAGAATAAAGTAATTTATAAAAAAATAGGTAAGACACAATCTCAAGAATAAAAGCCAAAAATGAGCTCAAATTTATAATTAATTTAAACTATATATATTATATATTACTATACACAGTAATATAATAAAGATGCATATGTATATCATATCAATAAAACTTCCAATGATGAGAAGAAATTATACTCACTGATGACAAACACCCTTCTGAACAGATGCAGATATCTTTGAAGGCGACTGCGATCTGTATCCAATATCTGCATCTAAAATGTGTGAAAGTATTTCATTCTACTACTGTTAATGCTATTAAAAATAGGTGATACATAAATAAATTAAAAATTAAACAAAAGTGTTGTATATCATTTGTTAATATAAAAATATGACATATTTGACATCAATTTTAAAATTGTCTCAAATTATGAAGCTGTAGTAATAAAGCATACTTGATAAGAATTATGGATACAAATTATGACAAATTGAAAAATGTATCAGTCGATTAGTAAATGAAATGATAATGAACTTATTATTTGATATATCACTATGTAGAAGGTGCATTTTAAAAAGGTATAAATCTAAATAAAAAATTTGTTGGATTAAGTAGAAATCATGTAATATATAAATTGTTGAAAAGTTATGATTTTGTCATTAAATAGTCAAAATATAATATTATACTGAAACATATTCAAGAATTGCACATAACAATCTCTGGTTAATTAAAATAACACATTATATCACAAAAATTACATTCATTGTAGAAAATATTAATGTGAGATTATTTTTAAAATAATGATTATTATTTTACATAAATGATTAAAAAATGTACTAACTCATTTTGCATAGGATGTCAAAGTTGTCTTGCTAAGAGTATTTGATCACCCAGTATTGAGTGGGAGACAGTCTTGTTATGATATTTTAATACTTAACCCTACCCTACCCAGGCTATTTGATGCACTCAGAAACCTCTATAATTCGCATGCCTGTTTAGATAAAGCCTTGCAACATGTTATGTAGGTGAACCAAAGTGTTTTAGATTTATTTTCTTTAAAATATGTATATATATATATTGAAATTGAAAATGTTTGTGAGAATAGAAAAAACTATATATATATGTATTTATTAAAATTATTTAATTCATATAAATTCAACTTATTTTTATGTTCATTTTATCTAGTGTATATTACAATTGATATCCCTTATTTATAAATTTATAAATTAACAAAAATTATTATTATTGTTATTTTTAATTTCAGTATTTCAAAAATCATTGCAAAATAATTAAAAGATTTCAAAATATTTGCCCCCCACCTCCCTCCCCACGTAGAATAGTGTTCAAGGTACACTAATGTATACCTTGAATACATTTACATACACTTAACAATAACAATAAACTAGTAAAAAGCAATGCCAATTAATTGAAAATGTATCATTAAAATCTATTACATGGGGTATTACTTATGTTATAAATATTTGTAGGTTACAGATATTTTTATAGATCTAAGATATTTATTATTTAAAGATATACACCAAGAGAATATTTGTAAATTTTAGAATTTACTATACTTATAAATATCTTTAAAGTCTTAGAAGTCTTTAAATTAAAACAAAAAAATTCTTCCAAATTTATAAGCTTCTACTAGCTGTAGTCTCATTGGTAAATATTTCAAAATGTGATCTGGGTAAGATAAGTAATAATACTTAATAATACTTATCAATAACAATATACATTTAAAATACAGTTTGATATAAATTTAGCTTCCCTGTGAACTTTAAGAGTTTTTAATTAATTTTAAAACATATTTTTCTTTAAAGTTTCTTAATAGCTAATAGGTACTTTAAGCTTTATAAAACAGGTTTTATTTTCTTTAAAATATCCTGTAATCTATGTCATTAAGAAATATGCATTAAAAATATAGATTTTAATTTAAAACTATATTTATGTCTCAAAATTTTGTTATGTCTAATTTATTTTTTTGTAATTCTGTAGTCTACTTAAAAACAAGTAAATGATATAATAAATTGAAACGAAAAATATATGAGTCTAAAATAATATAATAAATTGAAACGAAAAATATATGAGTCTAAAATAATATCATTGAAGTACATAATGATTTCTAAATTTGATTCAAATATGTTAGACTAGTCTTTTTATTAAGAAGCAATTTGTATTATGGTTCCCATCATACAATAAGTATAAAGGTTTCTGAGAAGAGTGAACAAGAGTCAAATTCAAAAAGTTTGATTGGCAGTGAATGTATTTTGAATTTTTGAAAAGATCATATATATGAGAGCCCAAACACTATTGTTTTATTTTCAGAAATATTGCTGCCACCATCATATTCTTAGAGATATTCTTGTTTAACACCAGAACTCCCATGCCAATCAATTGACTGGTAGGCCAATTTATGTTTGTTACTGTGCATTAAAAAGAAAATATATTAACTTTTTCTTCACAATAGCTTCCTATCTTTCTCATATGTATATAATACACTAATTTTATGTGTGGTGCTTGCATACCACACAATCATAATGACAACATATATCTAAAACTACCATGGCAGTCAATTGATTGGTAGTCAGATTTCATAATTTGTGTCTTATTGTATAGTAGAATTTGCATATATCAACACTTCAAGAGATAATATAAAAAATGTCAATATATATGAATTGTCAATATAAATGAATTAGCATTTTGCAGCACACACACTAATTTTTAACATTCTACATTGATGGACTGTTTATTTAAATGCCATAATGAAAGCTTATAAAGCACGCAGAGGATTATGTTGTGTATAATATGATATATACTTAGACTTGAAAATTATTGTGTACATAGTATATTATTCTATTGTAAATACATTATATCAAGGTACTGTAATCTTATTACATGTGACGAGTAGATAGACAATACCAGTAATTATAACAAAAATTTGTTATCAAATCAAAATCAAAACAACTATGTCAGGAGCAAATCATTAAACAATGGACATCAGCTGGTTCTTGAAGAAGAAATTCCTCGGAGAATGACATGCAGATGGTGCCACACAAACAAAACTAAGAACACATGTACTGTGTGCAACATTTACAGTTGTGGTACATGTTGCTCACAGGTATGTGTTGTTTGCCTCCCTCAATAAATTGACTTGTATGCATAATCCTACTATTACTAAAGTTCCCTATATTCACATCATGTGATTTTTTTGGAAAGTGAAACAAACAATACTGGCTATAAATATCTGAATTGTTTGTGTGTATTCCAAAAAATCAAACTATGTTTAGTGCCCTTTTTTAATTATAATCAGTGGGAGAGTGGAATGTGTCATTTTTACTGTAAAACACAACATTTTGATATAAAAATTTTATTCACAAGTCATTTACAGTATTTGAAATTGCATGTTATACATTAAAATATATATATAATATGTACTTCTTTGTGTCTATATAATGTTTAACTGATAAAAAACAGTTTCCACTTGGCCTATTACTGGTATATTTTCCATATTTAATTATAATGTACACCAATGGTCAATTCACCTGCATGGTAGTTCTAAGAAAACTTTATTTCTAGGAGTTCTGGAGTTAATATGAAAGATTTACACCACTTACAAGGGGTTTCAGAAAAAGGTCTAGATTGAAGAGAAAAAACAACAAAATTTGATAAGTATAAATTATTTAAAAACATTAACAATAGGAATTGTATTAAGTATCAGAATAGCAAAAATAACAAGTTTTATATCTTTTCAGAGTACTTGCCATGCTTCTTAATTATGATACATTTTATCATTCACTTGAACCACTTTTATAAACATATAGTTCAATCTTCATGAGCAATGTGATTAATTGCCTGCAAATACAAAACCACTGTATCCTCTACATTTTTAAAATGGCGTCCCCTGAGCTTGGCTTTCACATGGGAAAATATGAAATAATCACAGGGTTCTAAGTCTGGGCTGTAGGGTGGATGCCCAACAAGATGAACATTGCTTTCAGCAATAAAATTAACCATTAGATGAGCTGAATGTGTGGGATCATTATCATGATGCAGTTGAAGTTGAACTCTTCTAGATAAAAATTGTCTTCTGTCAGCAATAACCTGTGGAAGGCATTCTGTAGTGTACCAACTTTATGTCACAGTATGTTTATTCTTACAGGAATAGTTGAAATGTGACCATGTTTCATGACAAATATGGCTACCAACTTCTTCACAACATTTCGACTTTTAATACAATTAGTTGGAAGAGGGTTCCCATTGACATTCGACTGAGATGATTGTTATTTAGACTGAAAAAGGTCATAACAAAAAATTTGGGTCTCATTACCAGTCACCAAATTATTTACTTGTGCTGATTCACCATTCTCATATCGAAAGAGCATTTCTTTACACCATGCAACTCGCCAATTCTTTTGGTTTGAGTAAAGAGCTGAGGCACCCAAGGAGTACAAACCCTTTGCATTTCAGTTTATCATGCAAAATGTTGTAAACACTACTCATAGAGATGTCAGATAGATATTCCATTGTGACATGAGCATCAACTGACAAAATCCCTTGAATTGCTTCTACATTTTCTTCATTTGTGGTTTCCAAAGAATGGCCAGAACTTATAGAATCTTTAAGAGACACACAACCTTGACAGAAAGAAGAATACCAATAAAACACAGTTGTATGAGAAGGAGCACTATCTGGGAAGGCTGTTGACAGACAGTTTAAGCTCTCTGAAGTGGTCAGTCCACATTTATAAACATAAAATATCATTGCATGATGATGTTCATGCTTCAGTTTCATTTTTCAAACTGGATGCTTTTAAATTATGATTTAAATTATGAATGCATAATTATAATAAATCTATTGATTTCAAATTTCATAGAAATCATATATTCAGTCTATTGATATCAAATTTTTGTACTAAAAGTCCAAGTCCAGAAATTTAATTTTTTTCAGTTTAGAAACTTTTTGAAACTTCCTTATATTTATTAACTATTTAGGCATGTATATCCAGTTGTGTTATCTAGCTCAATAAATATGTAAGATATATGTGTATAAAACTATAAAGTATTTGCTGTCTGGTACAATTATTGTATTAGGTTTGAGATGTTTCAGAAAATATATAAAATCATTTAAAATGGTATACTAAATCAAAAAGTTTGGTAAGCAATTCCTGTATATGGTTGTATACACTAAAAAAAAGTTTTATATGCCTGATTTATGCACCTGTCAAGTATAGAACAAGAAACTATAAAAATATATTTTCAAAATATTTTAGTAGCATTATGTTAAAAATATCTTGTAATATCTTAGATATTTGTTATACTACTTAAACTATAGTAAGCAAAGGCTAATAAATAATATTCTATAACCAGATTAATTTCTCTCTTTGTTGCCTTTTATCTATTCATTTGCTTAAAAATTGGTAAAACAAGTAAGCTCCATAATATTGTTATCTAATGTTTTTAAGTTTTTATGATTCAGACACTTAATCTCCATTTCTTAAAATTTTAGTATATCATTTGACACCCTAAATTACCATACAATTTAAAGAAAATGGACAAATAATAGATAACTTCAGTGATATAACACCATTCTTCTGTCATATGGGTTATCAACAGATAACAACATTAAAAAATGTTGATGTTATATTATCTACTATTGTCATGAACTTCAATGATGTCATCATCCTTAGTTATGATATTATTTATTTTTATGATTTAGACCTTAAATCTCAGCTTCCAGAAATCATACTATATCATGTGATCCCTAAAAATGATAAGATAAGTTATGAAAGATAAATAGATAAATGTCAGAATTAGAAAAATTGAAGATGTGATAACTTGATATAATGATACCATAGAGCTTATCTCGTTTTAGTTCATTTTTTATTTGTGTAATTTATTATAAGGGCCATGTGATGTAGCCTGATTTTAGGAAGCTGAGATTAAGTGTCAAAATCAGAGAAAAATGATGATATCACAATTTTTGATGATGATATCATAGAGTTTAGTTCTTTAAAAATGTTATATATATTATTATTATATTATTACCAGGTATATAGTTTAAGGGTAAAAGGGAATAATTTTCCTGTATTATTTATAAACAAATATTATAAACTTTATTTTTTCCTGTATTAAATAATACATATACCTATATATATGTATTATGAAAAGTTGTTATCTTTATAAATCTAACTTAAAGAAAATTTATACAATATATTTATAATATATTTGATGTTATTAATAATAATATATAGCTCTTATCCCTGATTAAATATTAAAAGTAAACATTACAAGTTTAATAAACTTTCTTAATCTTATAGGTATAGATATTCTTAGACTTAAGTGACATTTATAAATATAAATAATTACTATAATTATTTAAACTAATTATTATTTATTTATGTTTTCTAAATAAACTTTGCTATTGTATATTTATATAATGTCAGTATTGTTATATATACATATATTTTGCATAAAATATATTATTTTAAATTATATATACATAACTAAATATATATATTATATAATATATAAAACAAGAATGACATACAGTAGAGGAAAAAATAAATTGTAATAACAACTTTGTTTAATGATGTCATAATTGTAAATATTATGTTTGTATATACTTTATTTTAAATGTATACTTTGAAGAATTTTATCAGATTATTATTAGGTCTAAGACTAAGAGTTTTATTCTTTAATTTTAAAATGCTCTATTTAAAAATATATTTAACTATTTTAACTATCATGTTTGGTTGTAATAGAATGTGTTGTCTTATTAGGCTGGAAGTTCTATTGTAATAACCACTCTCTTTAATTTAGAATTTTGTCATGATTCATGCTTAATAATATAGTTTATATAGACATATTTGTGCTTTTTTGGTAGTTCTCCCATAAATATTTTTTTTTTTTTTTAAATAAAATTTTAAACATTTTTGTAACCTATATATATTATTAAAAGCTGGTGACCCCAGTATTCAGCTGCAATTCCACCATGATTATCAAGAATCTCCTCAATTATTATACCAGAACAACATCCCTGTTGATTTATTTTATTTTTTCATAAGGGCCACTTAGAGCGCAGTGATAATATAGTCAATAATTAAGGGGATTCGTGATGTTTAAGGTGGAATTGCAGATGCAAGTGGCTGCCAGCTTTTAATAGTGTTTGGGCTACAAGTACAGGGATGTTGTTTCAGCATAATAATTGAGATTTTATCTTGAAACATCTTGAATAAATAAAAGTTTAATTCATAAAAAATGTGGCGAAATTAATTGTGGGGGAACTACCAAAAAAGCACAGACATATCAATCAATGTCCAAAAACATACGATACAATATATATTAAATTTAAAACATATATAACATTAGACTAGTGATAGTATAATTCACTATTAATACATAATATTATTTCATGTAATAATTTAGCACATCTGAAAGACGTATTGAAAACTGCCTATGATATTACTTTATTAAGTCTCAAGAAAAATTTAATTAAAATAACAAATTCATTTTTTTTTTTTTTTGCTAATTGTGACGTTTTCATTAGGGTATAAAAACGTTTTTATATTAAAGACTTGTTGTATTTACAAGTAAAAATGTTTGAGTACCTTTGTAACAAATTGGAGTTCTCCCAAATGTTGATGAAGTTCGAGACATCTTTGGATCTTAGATATTCCAATGAAACGAATTTGGTGTTTTAAATTAACTGCGCGTACTTGTTGCCATGAGTTCACAGGAAAATAAATATACCTTCGTTAAACTTAAATATTATTATTTGAACAAATTTTCAATAACTGCCTCTATATTTGATATAATTATATAAGGACATGTTAATGTTATGATTTTATATCAAAGATAGTTCCCCAGTGAGCACAGTCGCTACTTTTTTTCATGCGTTTATGAGTATGGCGCCAATTACAATGAAGTTACCTTTCTTTCTCAGGTTAATGGCTGTATTATAGTCAATTTGGTGCCGTAGATACTCAATTTTTTATAAATTTTCTAAGTGTTAATGAATTATGAACTTCTTTATCAGTTATTTATTTGAAACAACTAGTGCTATAACTTTTCAAATTCTTTTCACTGTTTAATCCATGATAGATAATATTGTATTATATATCTTAAACATCTATAGATTAGCAATCTTTTTGTTAAACGATCAAATTAGCCGACTAGTGTATGACAATGAATGCATAATAACTATACATAAAAAAATTTCGATCTAGATGTTGATATATAGTACAATATCTGTGGTTTAAACCATAGAAAATGGTCTATCAAAGACGGAAAGTTTGTGTATTTTATTTTTATTGAATATTAACTTGCCCATAATAATAATAATTCTTAATATCACCCATTTATTTTCCAAGAGCAAATGGACTCGCAGAGAGAGCTGTGCAAACTATAAAATCGGGACTGAAATCTT
>JAYRBW010060537.1:0-10726 GCA_036023295.1 Invenusta paracnida | reverse complement strand
GGAGTGAAAAGTGGACTTTTCATTCCTCAGTTTTAATATGTAAGCAATTACTTTTCACTCCCGCATAAAATGAAAATACTTTTTCTTAATACAATTTATCAACAGAATAAATCACATTTTAATCATTTATTATATAACAAAATTTCGTGAGCTTTCATCTTTTCATCTTCATCCCCGCACTCTCGAGTTTGATCTCTCGCATCACTTCCATTGATCGAAGTAGAGCGTCTCGTAAAGTGACCGGTCAAGTGAGAAAAAAAAACACGATGGAGTATCCAAAGATTTCACAACAACATTACATATCAAATAATTACTGCCTATTACTACAATTGCATAAAATCCTTCAATTTCCTTAATTTTCATTTACCGTCATTTTTCAAACTCGAAACTTCATAGCAAATACCAATAAATTTGTAAATAAATATACAACATATTTTACAAGTGGATACACATTATATCGGCAATATAAAAACATCAAAATTTAACTTGGCGCATTGAATAGAATTAAATTTGCCATTACCGAACATCTCAAAACTGATATGTCATAAAAATCAACATTAATCAGCCGTGCAGTTTACCGTCATTGTCCAGGACACAGCACTGACAAACGAAACACTGTCTACTCTTCCATACTCAATTATCCATACACTACCAATTAAAATTTCTACTACATTCCTTAAAATTCTCAATAAGCTACTCAAAATATCTCACCCAATATTGTCAAATCAGGGGAATAATGCACCACAATGAACCATCAACGAATCCGCCAATTTCTTATCTTTTGATCCCTTTCTTTCCTCACCAGCTCTCACCAAAATTTCCAATCAACGGAATACACAAAAAATGAATAGTCACGAGTCCACCAATTTCCTTTCTTCCTCTCACCACAAACTTACCCGTTCAAATATAAATTCTTGTGCAGCATCAAGATATAACAATATAATAATATGAATTCTTATCTTCTTCGGGGAACCATTTGTTATCAAATTATAATAACAGTAAACTCTATTATCTAATAATAACAATTTCTTTAATAATTTGTTTGAATAAAGTCTTTACCATTTACAACCAATAAAAAGACAACGAGAACAACAGAATAATTATTAGGAACCGTGTATTCGATTATAATTTTCAATTATAAATTACTCATTAGATATGAGGCTTCAATCATTAAACCGAATTTACTTAAATATTAGGTTAGTATTTAATGACAATTTATAGGTACCAAAATATAGGATTTCAATTCAATCTCTCTAGAATTCTTATAATCGCATCTGTCGTTGGTGCCCACACAAGAATACTTCTAATCACATTTTCCGTTGGCGCTCAACCAACTCACTCCAGCCCCCAACAATTTCTATTTTCTTACAACTTATTATTCTCTTCCATGGAGATTTCAAATCCAAATTCAAATCAAATTCGAAAAAACTCAATCAGGCAAATTACAAAGCATCACACCAGCATTGATAACTCCAAAATGATCACAAAAACTTAATTTCACCAATAGATAATAATCAATTTGACTCAATATAAATTCGTACAAATAAATCAATCAATTTTCTCAAACAATTTTTTAGCATCATACGGACGAACAGTAGCATAATCAATATAACTTAACACAATACATACCTACATCAACAAACGTATACATTGTCATGTATATGGGAACACCATTATCAAAGTGTTATTTAATTTATGTATATATTACAATTATGAATATTATTTGCCTTAAATTTAGTGATTCAATCTTGTAAGTTAAAAAGTTAATTTTATAAAATAATATACCATCATATTTTGAAAGCACGATATATCTAGCATACTAGATATACTAGATATACATACTAGATATACCTATATCTATTGTTGAATAATAAAACCTTAAATATGCACTCTAAATTTATTTAGTTTTGAGGTATACTTCTATTAATATGTTTTCTAATCTTTTAAACAGTTTACTAGTGTATAAACACCTTCATTATATATTACTGTATACATACAGACTGTTTTACAATTAATTTAAGACTAACAAAAGAAAAGATCGGAATGAAAGAGATATTATATATTATAAATCTATTAGAATATTAGTTCTATATTAGTTCGATATATTAGTAAGTTATCGAGCGATTTGGTTTAATGAATAATCTTTAAAATTCTCACGCATTCTCAAATTTATTTTTGCGCCATTACTTTAATTTTTATACAATTGTTGTTATCCCGCAAAATTTTAAATCTTCCAGTAATTAAATAATTTTCTTCGTATATAAATTTAAATGGCCAGCACAAACTTTTTTAAATTTTCGCTCACTTTTAAATTTCAATTTGGCGCCATATATACACACTCATTGGGGGCACTACTATGCGCGCCCACACTTGACGCAATTGAGTGGGTGGAGGGAGAGTGAGGGTGGGGATGGTCTTTGTTCCAGTCCTCCTCCTTCGCATACTACTGTTCTGGATTCAACCTTATTGCTAGAGTCATTTTAGCAATTTAGGGACCACAGACCACAGACCACAGACCACAGACCACAGACCACAGACCACAGACCACAGACCACAGACCATAGACCACAGACCACAGACCACAGACCACAGACCATAGACCACAGACCACAGACCACAGACCACAGACCACAGACCGTAGACCACAGACCACAAACCACGAACCATAGATTCCAGACCACAGACCATAGACCACAGACCATAGACCACAGACCACAGACCACAGACCACAGACCATAGACCACAGACCACAAACCACGAACCATAGATTCCAGACCACAGACCATAGGCCACAGACCACAGACCATGAACCATAGACCACAGACCACGAACCATAGACCACAGATCACGAACCATAGATTCCAGACCACGAACCATAGACTCCAGACTACGAACCATAGACCACAGACCGCGAACTATAGACTCCAGAAAACAAATCTATGAACTTAAAATACATAAATGTTTTAAGTTTAAAAGAACAAATTTTAACATAATAAATACATTAAGATAATGCTACTTCGATTTAGATATAATATAAAATAGTCGATAAGAGAGCCAAAAATGCTATTGAATTAATAAAGAATAAGAAAAATACAAATACAAAGTCATATATTACAGAGGTATATTCTTTAGTTATGCATAAGAGGACAAAGTGTTAATAGAATTAATTACAATATTCATAAATTATATTCACATAATATATAAAGATTAGTTAAGAGATTACTTCAGAATTATATTGTTGAATTTATATCAAATAACGGAATACAGAACATTAAAGTCTTTTAATATGCCAAGCGTAAAAAAAGTCGAATAGTACTAAACCTTAATGGAGCTATTCAACTAGAAAGCGCGCGTCTGAAAGGGAAACTCGCAACTTCATGCACGATGAAAATAGATAATACCCACTTTACAGGGTCTAGGTGATCACCAAAGGCAATGTTATACAGACAAAACATACGAAAATAAAGCAATTGTAAAGTAATATTGCGTTGTCGGTGGTGAATTGAAGCATTAAACACGTCGCGCCTCATGCATCGCTCCGTGTGTGCAAATAGACGTTCAGTATTTGTGCGTCAGATGCAACTGGAGTTTCATACATTTATCCAAGTAATGGATAGTGAGAATCTCTAGATTATTTAATTATATCAATTTTCTATATTACAAATTTTTCAAATGTAATTCAGTGAGCCTTTGATGTTAATTAATTTGACAGTGAATGTTTTGATAACTTTTGTAAAACTTTAATTTAACAAACATTACTGAATCTTCTGTTCCGTTCAATAGTTTAGGAATATCATTAAAAAATTGAGTAATTTATCTTGATATAGATAGTTTTAAAGAAATTTAGGCATTGTGGGGTATTTTATTAAATCTTCTGTGAATCTAATCATTTCTTGCAATGAACGACGACTACAAAAATCAGACAAAAATAAAAAATAAATTATTTAACCGGTATGTAGTACGGATAATTAATAGTAAAGCTCGCTATCAAAATATTACGAATTACGTCATTATTGCCGACATACAAAGATCAATATGTACGATAAAATGTTCCTATCAGAAAAATGAAGAGAGTAGAAATTAAAAATAACTGATGATAATACATTGTAATGATGCTAATAATAACAAGGATGAATACATATGTATGTATATTAGACAAAAATAAATTAACTCTTATAAAAATAAACATGTAATAACATTTAATACTATTTAGCCAAGAATATTTATGAATTTTGGTTCTCTTTATTTTTTGTTAACTATCTATAGAAATATATTTCTTAACATTATATAAATATCAACATATCAACATATATATGCACCTAATATATCAACATATCAACTTTTAGACATATATATACGATGATATTCAACGTAACCAAAATCACAGACTTTATTTTCTCGTCCCTTTATGCCAAATTGCATAAACACTACCGTCGATCAACGTCTACCACTTTTCATATTCGAGACGCTCAACCCACACGACTTTAAAAACTTTATCATGCGAACGGTTTTAATTCTAACAACATATCTATATCTACATAATATGTCTACCTATATATATATCTGCATATGTATCTACTACATATATCTACATATCTGTATTTTTATAAATATTTTCCCAATTGTTCTTTCCTCCTATACTCTTACTATTTTGTCATGTTTTATTAGTATTTAATACGATTATGTTTCATGCCAAATGTCTTCCTTATTAACACAACGTTCCCATGTTGTACTCATTTTGAGTTCTCTTAAATATTTTAAATATACACTACTTTATTATTATTATTTCATTTTATACCTACATATATATTTATGTATATTTAACCATTCCCTGAAGACATAGTATTTATTGGAAGTAAAATTGAAAAGTTAATCTTTTAAAAATTGTAAAAGATAATTACAGAGACTACTTCAATATAGCTTAAAGTATTCCCTGGATAATTATAAACGTAGGATAAGATAAATTAACTAGACATAAACCATAAAAATACAACAAACTAATTTTTATTTCGGTGACATAAACATATTTATAATAATAAATATGCAATACAGCTTCATTTCAATTTATGATTTCATATTAAAGTTAAACGTAGAACTAATAAAAACATTCCCTGCAAGGCGTTTGTTCTTTATATACTATCAAATGTGGGATTGGTTCCTTTAGTTGTTTGAGTACAAGACTGAAGTGTTAAAGCGCTAGTTGACAAACATGTAACACATGCTTTTCAGAAGAATTTGTCGCAATGTTAGAAGACGTTGCCAATTCTGAAATTCTTCCAGTTTTATAAATACATATTATATCTAATACAAATCTTTCTATATATTCTATCACAAACCTGATGATATCGCCACCAGCTTTCTCAAAGTCTTGGAACCACTGAACAAACAGTTTTACTCAAATTTTTCCATTCTTCTCTTGCTGAAGGTTTCTCACTTCAAATTTAGAGAAAGGCAATCATTATTCCCCTTCTCAAGGTCGGGAAGCCCCCAAGTGAATTAGCCTCCTTCTGTTCAGTCAACCTGACGTGTTCAGTAAAGACTAGAAAGGATGCTTGCCAGTTCCATATACAACTTAGATGTGGAAAAAGCTCTATATCAACCTCCTAAACATAGGAATCTGTCACCAACTAGTCATTTGGATTATAGGTTTCTTCACAACCGACAAAAGGACTCTTTTAATATTTCACAGAAAAAGATTTTCTAGATGTTGAGGTATTTTGATTTTCGTGACAGCTATCTAAATACGGTTTTCACTATTAAAATCGACAAAAAAAATTACAGCTATAATCGACACTGTTTCGTCTTAATTTATTGATGTTATATTAAGCTTTAATATTTTTGTTTTTGGTCACCTAGATAAATATATGTAGCGCGTTTAAGCAGACATATTCGAATAAATCAATGCTCCTACATTGATATAAATACAATCTTTATAATAGATGTTAAGTTATTTGATTTTGTGATTATTGGTCATCCCTATCTGCAAGAGTTGTCCGAGACACTATATTAGTATATAAATAGGAAATAATTTAGTATTATTGCAATAAAAATAAATACGTGCAATTTATGGTGTAGGAATACATTTATGAGTCTAACTAGCGTCTAAGGCAATTCAATTGGCTAAATTTTGAATGTTTATGGGAGTTGAAATGTGCATTTTATATAATTTAATTATATATGAGCTTGCAACGAGTTGTTAACAAATTTAACAGTTATCGCAGTTTAACAACAATTAAATTTGTTAATTGTTCTTTACATAATAATTACGTCAAGCAGTAATATTTGATAATATATAAATAATAAATAAATACATAAATAAATTAATAACGCTACATACATATATTTATCTAGGTGACCAACAACAAAAATATTAACGCTTAATATAACATCAATAAATTAAGACGAAACACAGTGTCGATTATAGCTGTAATTTTTTCGGTCGATTTTAATAGTGAAAACCGTATTTATATAATATTAATATATATATATTAATATCAAAGGCTGAAACGAAAGGGAAACAAAAGGAAATATCACAGATATTACAATTATAAATTAGAGTCAATTGATATTTCAAATTTAGATATTATTATATTTATTACGATTTTTTTCAGGAAAACCTGAACATTTAATATCCAAAGATAAAATAAGAAAACATGGGAACGATCAACATCCAAGTGGAAATATATATTGATTTGGGATGTTGATACACAGGATTTTTGAAATACATACTGTAGCTTAAAGATAAGTACTAATTATGATTATTAGCCTCTAACTTTGTGCCATTATGTAAATGGCTCTAAGATCGACTAATACATTTAAAGCTAATTTGTAAATGTCGATAATAATACCAGCTTATCTGGAAGTGACATCTATAAATAGAAATGACGACTATGAGTCGGTAGCACCGGGGAAACAAAAACAAATTATGCTTTCTATTTAAAGTAAAATTAGGTATCCTGATTTGTGCACTCAAGTTTTATCTAACTTTGAATATATTAACACTTACGTAATAGGTGCAAACTAAGGTGCATAACTAATCACACAAATGTCAATATAAATAATATTACGCAATTTGCTTTAAACATACATATGTTTTAATAGAGCCTTTTGATTCTGTTGAAAAATGGGTGAACAAATTTTGGAAGCATTTGCATATAGAGTAAAATAGATCTAATGGCAATGATTGTGTAATAATAATAATAATATTTTATACACTAGAATAACCATGTATACTGTTTTATTGGCATATTTTCCCCATGGTCATATAATTAAAATAGCCAGTGTCATCTCGATATAAGGTTGCTATCCGGTCAAAATTGGACAAAATGTCAGATATACAATTAAATCAATATTATTAATCATATATATTTATATATTTATATAATATAACATTTAATATTATAATATTAACTAATATCAAAACTAATTATTAAAATCAATGTTTTGACAGATTAAAGTTAATTGGTATTAGTAAAATTGGTTAAAAATTGGTTAAATTGGTATTATGATGTAATTTTTCTTACTATTATATATATATGTTTATTTAAGTTAAGAATAAAATTGGTGTATGTCATAATCACTCAAATCTCCTAAAAATGTTTAACATATTAATCATAACTGTTGCAATTAATTAATACTCCCAATTAATGTTGACAAGTAAAACATATCTATATTAGTAACAATTTTTTCAATGTTCGATTTAATTGTTTAAAAAATGTCTGATTATAGCAAACTTGATTATTTTACTTTTATTTAATTAATTTGTACTAAATTTAAATTTAATTTGAACATACATAATGCTTTTTAAAACGCAAATTGTTTTGAATGTATTCCAATGTATTAAAAACAAAACAGTGCATACCTTTCATAATATCTATCACATGTTCCCACATCAGCATAATAGCTGTTTATACATCGAATGCAGAAAGACAAGTCTTAGACACATCTTGAGATTATCAGAGGGTATTTTTAATTGGTCATTTAGGAGTATTTTAGTTTCCTTTCACCTGTCTCATTAGTGATTGTAATCTAGACTGTTGTCATTATTTGAAATGTCAGGCCAATTTTCAGTCCATTTTAAAATAAAACACATTTTAAGTTTGATTTAAAGCGTTTCGAAACACAAATTTCTCTCAGGTGAAAAATATGATCCTGGCGGGTAATATTGCCTCATATTATAGAATGATATATTGAACACGAAAATAAATGCATACAAGACGGGTGAAAATCTGTTACATGATATTAAAAAAACATTTATTAGCTAGAAATTGTAAAACGAGTTCCATTGCTTTGGGAAAGTTTTACTGCCATGATCTTAATAATATCTGAAGAAGATATTCTTGTATTAGATAGTGTTTCTGCTTTGAACATATTTGTTGGGCATCCTTTATGTAAAAGCTTCTGGTTAAGATTCAGAACAAGGATAATTTTTATTATTTTTAAATAATAAGATAGGCATTCTATAACTGTAGCCTTGCACAAATGCATTGCCTAATTTGACGAATAATTTTAAGTTTTGCAATTATTATCAAATTAGGTATATATTTACTCTTTCTATGAATAACTACTCACTGAATTATGAGAATGCCCATTAAAAGAAAAACGTTCTTATGTTTATTTTCTATAAAATACACTATTAGGAAATATTATTGTTTCTAAATAATTTATCTATACATATTTAAATGGGATACACTATATTTTCAAAATACATTCAGCTTAGCAAATTAGTTAAATATAATAGTTACAAATAAAATGGAACTCGTATCTCCAGTACAGCTGGTTTGAATGTAATAACTCAATTCAGTTGAACACATAAATAAATTGCCTTTAATAAACGGTTAAGTATAAGTTTGTTTAAACTATAACGTTCCTGTGTCCGAGGAAAACTGAAATCATTTTATTATACAAATTATACAAAGTATTTTAACGTTATGATAATTATTATAATTAAATGAAAGGTTTGTTATATACTACTATCTGTATTTCAGTTTTCGTAATTATTATATTTATGATATTGAATAATCCACTTAGTATTTATTGAGGATAATAATAGTTTCAAAACTGTTTGAATTTAGTGGATGCGTAATACCGAGAAATATCATATAGATTTAATTTTGACGCAAAAATTATTACAAAAAATTATATTCCAGGGTGAAAGTGAATGGGAAATGACCGAAAACATTTGAAATAATATTTTGAACTAATTATTTTTTTATTTTTTAAGAAACACCTCAAATGCATGCATTTATTAAAACATGTACACATATAAATACTTTTAAAATATGTTATCATGGTAACAATTTTGAAATAGTCTTAGATAAAAATGCAGATATTCACAAAGCACAACAAATATTTTTATTACTCCTATAAATTTAATTTACTTTGTAGACATTGCAATTATGTATTTTGAGTTTATTAAAACTGCTGCATTCACCAACTAAATTGCGCCTTTTCATGTTAATAAAATCAAAACAGAATATATGAAAGCGCCCAACAACATTAATCATTGTCATTATCTTAACTATCTTCTTGTAATATGGGAAATTTTTTTCCTAATAATTGTTGTTATATTGTATATCAGTAATTTTTTCATATCTATAAATCATAATCATCATATACACGAAGCTAATCAACGACTACGACGGTGAAACTTTTTATTTATACTACGCTGCACATCAAAAATCCAGAATTTCCTAATGATGGGACGAAGCACTTTAAGACGTAATTAATTTATCTGAGCGAAATATAAATAAACAAACGCGTTTATCTGTACGGGGAGTATATATAATAAATCATTAGTAGTATATAGATATATAATAATACTCACCTACATTTTTAAATGTCAGTAAAAATGTAAATCAAACACGCAGCGCTCCGTAGGATTATAAAAGAAGAAAAACAACAAAAAAAGATCTCTTTGTAACAAGGAACACTTGTGGAATAATGTCAATGGAAAGCATTGAACTTTGTGCTTTTATGTAGTAATGTGATTTAATAGTTCGTCAATCTCTTAGTCTATTACAAAATAAAGTTGTACATGGAAATCAATAAACTGTTATTCATAAGAGTCTACGAATTGAAGCGGTATTAGAAGTAGTCTTGATTATCTGCTTATCATTCATGAACTCTAAAAGATTCAAAACCCTTAAATGGGGAAGGGGGATGTTTGACAAAATTATCAAATTGCTAAGTAATTATTTTATTTCAAATACTTCAGTTAGCAGCTAATTTAGATTTAATTTAATTTAGTTTTGTTATTTTAATAAATTCGATATTTATACTTTATCATACAGAAAGCAAGTTGCCACGCTTATTTTGGATTAAATACTGAAATAATTAATAGTTTATAGTTTACAACTCTGTGTGAATGGGAAAATCACGAAGAAATTGTTTCTGCTTTAGGTACAGTGTGGATTAGGATATGTATATGCACAAAAACCATTATATTTATCAAACCAAAAGTCTTTGAATAAGAAATTAAAATTATTTTTATCAACAAATACCTCCTGTGAATAATACGAATAAAAAATAAACAATTCAAGATGGCAATTAAGAATACACGAAGTGGGTTCACCATATCTTAGATATTATTCACGATCAGAAGGGCATGAACAGTTTAAAGCAGACGAGGTGCATTCCTAACATTGACAATCAGAAGGGCATGAACAGTTTAAAGCAGACGAGGTGCATTCCTAACATTGACAATCAGAAGGGCATGAACAGTTTA
>JAYRBW010060536.1:0-10726 GCA_036023295.1 Invenusta paracnida | reverse complement strand
ATAAATTACATATTATTGTAGCTCTAATTCAGACGCACATTTCTATAGTTTTACTTTTTATATCAGTGCTTTAAGTCGTGTACATTTGCCCGTTTGAAAATCTATCTTTACACTGTATTAGATTTATATCTAGCATTTCTTGCCTCGCGCAGTTAACTACGCGCCAACCACGGTGAGGCATAGATTGTCCATCTAGGTAGAGTTAAACAAATAATTTATATCTATGGTACGAATGGTAAAGAATTGTAAAGAATGGTGAACTTAAGGGCTAATTGAAAGTGTTAAACGGTCTTAACAAACAATACCTACCTTACTCAAAATATGTACTTTTAGCTAATATACGCATATACATTAGATGTATATAAACATCTAAATAGATAGCTCATATTTCCTAAACAGTAGATAAATATAGAGTTTAAAAACTATTAAAGGTACAAAACATTGACGAAAATCTTTGAAATGATTTATTATTCAGTCATGTCTATTTTTCTAGACGACAAAATGTTTTAGATAGATGGCAAAAAGGCAATAGTGAAACCGAAAAAGAAATCTGAAGTTATTATTTACGAAACAAAGGAAGAGTTGTGAAACAAAAATAATTTAGAAATGATAAATCTTTATTATAGCTTTAGAACAGAGGGCAAATATGTTTGCTGTCATTTGTGGTCAAGAGCAAGTGAAAACAGTTACCAACGCAAGAAGTGCCTTGCCGTCAACTTCTACAAGTCGTCATTCTGAAGAGGGAAAATAATCAATTTTAGAATTGTAATTTTTAGACTGTTTATATATTTAACAGTCTTTATTATATTTATATTTAACCTGCATTAATGTATAATTATTGTGTAATTTCTATTCAACATTTATGCAGTGAAATATGCATATGAAATATTAAAGTGCTGTATATTTAATAAAAAATAATTATTAGACTATTCTGTTAAATTGTCCAATCGGTAGTTTTAGTCCATATTTAGTAATTAACGACAGTAGATTACTCAAAAATTCTTCTTTAGTGAATGACAGATCTACTGTTTGTCGTTGGTTAAATTGTTAAGTTCTTCAGGTGAAGTTAAGAAATGCAACCTTTAATTTCGGAGAATCCACACATCTTGCGCATAGCGTCATGATCAGAAATGATCAAATATGATTAGAAAGAGTACTACTATGCGATCGATTTTTCTGAATGAATAATTATAATTAATATTGATCCAAACAACAGCAGGTATAAAATCAAGTATAACAATACAATTGCACGCTATATGACTATATTATGTATATGCATAATATTATTTATAGATGATTATATTAAATGTATAATAATAATTTGCTAAATTACAAAGGATTAAATACGTTTACGATAACTAAAAATATAACAATTGACCATATAGTTTTATATTTTGTTTGAAGAATCTTCTTAGGCATGGACAACAAACTATACATTGCAAAGTTAACTTGAAACGACATTCGTATTAACATATTCGAGTTATATAAAATACTAGTGACACAGTACATTCTCCAATATAAACTGAATAACATTATCTACTAATGATTTTGTATTTGTTGTTTTTAGATTTAAAAAATATAGCCTTACATATTATACTAGCCCCAATATCGCTGAAAAATGAAATTTCAAGAGAGTAAATATTAAAATGTAAAAACTTTGAAATTAGCTTAATTCACAACTTTCAATATCTTAAACTCCTTACAAACAGAATGAAACAATCCAACCAAAGAATTTGATTGAAATATCAATACTTCGTACGGCATGAAGCCCAACATTCAATACCTTTTCAAAGGTTTTTCAAGCTTTCAAAGTTAATGGAGTTAAAAATTGTGCAAATGTCAACCTGAAGAAGAATACTGTCGCCCAATAGTGATCATGTACGAAAACATTTTGTAAACGTTATATTTCTTTTCTGTATGTGAGTAGGTACTCCGTGAAAAACAAAATTATAGAAGAGTATAGACTTTCATTGTCACATAAATTTGTAAGGCTAACAATCCATATTGTCAAAATAGTCTTGCCATTTTACTATAATAAATATTTAATATTGATAGTAGGAATTTTAGGTCTTAAAGATTTTATTAATAATTGAAAATCGATCGTTATTGAAAAAAATCTCGATGCCCTTCTTTACATATTGTGCATGAGACTACATGTATTCTAAAGTGAGAAATCTTTTTATTACAGTTCTTAGATCATAGGTTGTTTCTTTGTAATCGATCGCTTGTAGCAAGCTAAGAGTGGCCTTTGGGGTACGTTTATCTCTTTGTCTATAACAAAGTTAATGTCAAGTAAATACTTATTTACTTATAGAGCACACTTCTTATTTAATAATATTGAACCTGAATCAGAAATACATCTCGAAGTTTCGTCAATTAGTTTCGAAAATGTATTTATTCTCAGTACTTATTTATCTAGTATTCACGTTATCTTTAAGAGATTTTCTGAAATATATACTATATATATATACATACATACATGTATATAATTTAGTACACTATACATGTCAAACATAGAAAATTAGAAAAATTTCAAAATTAGTTTTTACATTACATGAGAATAAGATAACGGGGGATTATAAATAAATATATTGATTTTGCTATTGATTTATTGATGATGACAAATGTATCGATCAACTGTTTGAATTAAAATTTAATCAATATTGCTTTTTGATAGAATAATAATGGGTGAAAGAACTAAAATACCATTTCCATTATAAAACAGTCGCAAAAGTACAAATATGAACACCTACACATATTCTAATTTAGTGTAATAATTTCTATGTTTATTACCATTTATAGTATACTATTTATGTTTTAAAATAAAATATCTTTAAAAATCCAAATACTTTAAATTCTATAATGAAAATGTAGGATAATTCTCAGAATAAGACACTAATAACATAAATAGTACCTAAAAGTTAATATAGTCAAACATAAAAGGAAGATCAAGGCAATATTTGTTGGCATATTTACTTCTCGTATTACTTTGATAAAAGTTTTAATGTGATTTGAATTTTGAACGCAAAGAAATGTCAAAGGAAATGGTGAAGGAAATGATAATAAATAACTTTAATTATTATGAAAATAATTTTCCGTTTCATCGAGCAGATTGAATTGTTTATTATTTTGATATATAATCCTACACAACCTTTAAAGGAAACATCAGCTGATATAAATCTATGAATTTTTGGAAAATGTTTATATTTACATACAAATATATATTTAGGCAAGACATGTAGGATAATATATACTTTGGCATAAGCATATTTAATTATTTTGTAACGAAACATTTCTATTTCTATAGGATAATGCAATTTAACGCGAATCTTATTTAAAAAATAATGCCCGATAACGAAACCAGAGTGAATTTATTTTTAAGACTATTCAAGTTGAATTAAGCTATTCTACATTAATAATCCTCGACGTAATCAATACTTTGTTATTTACCGTCTTTCAAAATGTCAATATAGTAGTAAAGTCAATTTTGATTATAAATGTTTTGTTGCAATATTGTAAATTTAACTTTAAACAAAATATTCCATTTTCTATAACATTTTTTTAAATTGCTTTATATTGTGTATGTTTATGTTGGTTCATGTTTCATAACACGTCTATTTATTAGTTATAATTTGTTAAATAAACTATTTTGTTCTGGATTTTTCTGGATTCAGTTTTTTTGAGTGCAATTCTGTTAAGTCAATAAAAATAATTCACATATAAGTCACGAGTAAAGATGGCCATCCAACGTTTATCTCCGTGCATACTGTAAATATAATCAGTCCTATTATAATAGCATATCCTTATCGAAATAACTCCTGGCAACTTTGTCCATAAACAACTTCGGAAATACATACTATAATGAAGTAGATCGCATCAAAATAGTTCCTATTTAAAAACACTATTTTATTGAACACTTTTTGGTATTCTTACTTAATTAATAGTATAATGTTAATCAAATGTTTTAATATTTTTAATAATTACAATATCATATCATATCATATAATTTAATTATTAATGTATTTTATTTTTCTTAGCAATTTTAATAGTTTTAAAATTATTATACATAGAGGTGAATTGTTAAAAATTGATTATCGTTTATTATAATTATTAATCTAATACTATTTTTATAGAATTATTCGAAAATAGGAATTAATTTTTTTACAATTTTATAGCTATAATCTTATTTATTTCTTCTAAGAAATATTATAGTCATAATTAATAATCATCAAGTTGCTGCTTATTGTTTGAATATATACGTTCTTGAAAGACTTGTGAGAGTGTGATTATTCTGTCACCCAAAGCAAAAACGTTGCCATTTCAAACTAAATTTAGAGTTAATCAACGTCACCATTTAAATATTTTAATTACCACCAAAGCGTAATATAGTTTCTTTAATCAGGTTCAACTGAAGACTTGACGCAAATGAAGCACAAAAGTCATTAAAATCCATTTATCAAAGAAGTCGTTGATCGAAAATGAATCATTATTAAATATTTTAAGAAAATATCGAATTGTTTGTTAGTATAGAAGCGCAATGCTTGATTGGAAGGTGGGAGGAAGAGGAGGGAGGAGGGGAGGGGGATGGAGCTAACCATCTGTCATGGAAATAAACAGAAGTCGGCAGTTGAAAGCAAACTTCGCCAAGTCAAATAATAGAAATGCATAGAATGATATATTTCTGCTCCTTCTTTTTATACAATAGCATTAAATATAAAAGTATAGTAATTTCAAGTTAAGTTTCTAAAATAACATATATCTATAATAATATATATTAATAACTATTTTACTTAATGATTTTGTAATACAAATAATTTTGCACTGAAATAATTTATCAAAATACACGGAATTTGGATTAAATAAAAACTACAAGCTTTCGCCATTCAGCAAGAAGATAAAATTAATAAAGGAATTAAAGTTACCATTACATTTGAATTTATATACTTACTGTAACTTAAATTTGTTTCATGATTGTGCCTTGTTCAGAAATAGCGATAACTTATTTTTTTGTAACAAATTAAAAAAATGTTTGTGGCCTTTTATTCTTCATACGCGGAATTCTTCGAGAAGACGGAAGTATATTACTAACTATTGCAAATCAATATGCGATTTTTAGTGATTTATTTATCAATGTTTAATAATCTGTATACATTTAAGTTACTTGTAACATATTAATATAGCCGTGAGTATGTATAAAACAATTCAAAAATTCATGGTCTTAAACAATAATAGCCCAATACAGAGATGTAAAATAAACAAAACACGTTTTAAATCTAAAAACTCACTTGCTTAAATATTTATGCAAAACGATTGATTTTATATTTAATATTTAGTATGATAATAAATGTTACATTTCGTATAATATTTTATATAAATTAATTTTTTTATTCTATCATTAATATGTTTTTGAAATTGTTGTTTGTGTAAAAGGTAAAGTATAAATGGATAAAAATAAATCCAGGATAAAATAAACTGGAACCACTTATAAAATTTTATTTATCTATGTAACATTATACAATATAAAACAAAATAAAATAAGAAGATATCGCACTTGCCGCACAATATTTATAATTGATCACTGTTATCTAAAATTATTCGTTCGATCCGGCCGCATGACTAGGAAGTATACTTTAACAATTTGCGATAGATTATAACTATTTTGTAGCAAGTGCTATTTTTTTTAATCTTATTTATATATAATTACAGTATAAAAAATAGTTTTTAAATATTTATGAAATATGTTACATTATTGAAAAGAACAAGAATCAATTTTATATTAAGTTCTCATAAGGTTTACATTTAAATTGTAAACTGATTTTACATTTCACACATTTTTAACTAATATATACATTCATTTAATGTGGAAAAATCGTTAAAAGACATTCTTTTGATTTCTTTAAATAATTTGCCCTGGCGTATATATGAACTAATCTTTGAGAAATTAAAATCATTTATTGAGCTTCTAAGTTATGAAAAATTCAATGAGATATTTAGATTTTCATTAGCTCAGTTACTCTTCATCTATTTGAAGATATATGTCACACTGATACGAGTTGGGAGATGATTAAGGTAGCTTCTTTATAACTCTTTTAAAAAAGAATTCAAGCAATACTTCACACCCCGAATCCAGCTCTGTCTCTGTTGATCACAGACTATCCATCTAGTTGTCACACTTCCAACTTCCAGTTCGACTCATGATAATCAAATGAACTGGAAATCCTGTCGCTCTCCACCGTATCACTATATATTATTAAGACTTCAATTGATTCCATGTAGTTTTGTCCACAATACTGAACACTTTAATGATTCAGTGTTCCTTTCGATAGTATCTTTATCATCTATAAATTATTTATTTAGCAAGTAGCTGCTTACTATGCTTGCTGGAATTACAGTTATCTCATAACACATCGATCAGTAATTGTTATACTTTGATTTCGGAGACATTGTTCAACTCAAATATCATAATTAACAATTTAATGGATAACTAGCGTCAAAATATATATGAAACCAATGTTTCTTTCGATTGTATTCATGAATAAATTTGGTAATTTTAAATAATTTGCTTGGGTCTCGGGAGCTCCACAATACATTTTCTGAACTCCAAAATTATTGCAGAAACTTCATTGGAGTCAAAAGAAATTACTCGAAAACATTTTAATGAAAACTAAAATGAGTAGACAATATCTAATAACAACTTGTACCCTAAAAATATAATGTTCGTTATTATGAACAATAGAAAATGCTAGCAAAATGTTTATTCCCCATATAACCCCTCGTCGTACAATAATATAACACAAATAATAGTAAATGTGTAAAAGCGGACCATTACTCGAGGCCGAATGTTTCATTTACATAAAAAGTTGTAACGCTTAAAAATAGAATTAACAAAATGTATTTAGTTTAAAAATATGTAAGTTATCCCAGGAAAAAACCTGGTTAATATAAATAAGTTCGCATTAAATGTATTTACTCTAAAATTTGCACAACAATAGTTGGTACTTAAATAAGGATGCATATTGCCTTTTAAAGTTGTAATACATTTTTGTTTGTGAAATATCTTTACAGTTATTTAACAACTTTGCTTGCGCTATACGTGTACGTAAGTCAAATTATATTAACGATTTTGTTTTCAGTCTCGTAAAAAATATATTTAGACCTAACTATCCATTAAGATAAATTATTTTATTAAGAAATATACAATATATCACAACGGTTTCATATAATATCTTAGTTATTTGATGTTTACGTATAAATAAATGGTTGACAATTTCATTTAATTCTTTTTCACTGGATACATAAAATACATTTTATTCAGTACAATTTAGAATATATATTGATAAGTCAATATCAAGATTGATAAGTCATAGATCAAACTAATATAGGTATATATATAAAGTATATCATAATTATATGTAGTTCGTTGATATTGTCCTATATATATAGGCGATTCGATAAAAATATTCAAACGATTAAAAAAAAGTTTTTTTAATTGAGAAAACTATAAATACTTAATTAATATGAATAATTACATTTTATACTAAAAATAGATTTCGATATGCGCATATCCACTCTTAAGCAGCTGGCATTGCAAAAAAAGGTTAAATGGTTTAGTTAAAAATATCTCCTAAAAATCAAATAATGCGATACGGTATTTATTGACACTATAAGGAATATACTGAATACATGTAATTAAATGATAGCTATCAAGAAACTAGAAACATTAACCACAAATCAATATTTTTATTAGGGTGACACATTATCCTTGCATTTATGTATTACGAAAATTAAAATAACTAAATAGTCATTGCATGGAATATGTATTTGCATTTAAATATTTGTGGAAAGTTGATAATTCTCAATTCTCAAATTTAGATAAAATTATAAAATACAAATATTATAAACAAATATATAATAAATCTGATATATTTATGTAATAACAGATGCTGTAACAGTAATAAAAATGGCAATTTAAAAATTGCTTTTGTAAATATGAAAATTATTAAGATTTTATGTATTTTTTTTAATTACTATGAATTATATTAACATTTTTCCGACTTTTGATTCACCAAACAGTATGTACACTTAATCAATAAAGTCGATACATCTTCGCAGACTCCACAAGTGAGGAGAAAGGGTTCGCTTTTTTAGAAGAATGAAAGGATGGAAGGAAGGAGAAATCAAATTGTCAAAACACAAAGCAGCTCAAGAATTCCTCTATAACTTCTGCTGAATATGTAAACACCGCGAGTGATTTTGTTTAGCTACTGGAGTGGCTACCTACTTTATTTATCACTTTATTGAAAAAGTTTCTCCATCCAAATCCCCGACCGAACCGCAGACATGTCAGTAGTTACTTAGTGCGTGCGCATTATCAAAAGTATATAAAGATATCCACTGAAAACTTTTATCGGTCCTGACTACCACTTCCTTCGTTGGGTATTCTTCTAAGTAGATGGCGAAAGGTACAGGTAAAGAGAACGCTGTCTTCTCAAATCCTCTTCTTCTCCGCTTTCCTTTATTCCCGCTCACATTTTGTTCCATTCATTGCCCTGATCCCCACCACTGGCTTGTAAAAAACCCACCGTCTACACAGTAAAGCCGCACAGCATAACTTTTGTTTACGATCTCTTCTCTTTGTATGTGTGTTCTGAAAGAGAGCAAATGTACGTAGGAATCAGTGCCAAGGCATGCCCTCACAACACGACCACCACACATAATATTATTACCAACGTGGGGATTAAAATTGGAAAGTTTTTTTAAATAGTATGTTTCACTCGCTCTATTCCCATTTCTGATCTCCTCTGTCGTCTAATAATATAGACTTTAATATGTTATTAATAGTGCCTTATATCCTTTACCTATAAATATAATAATTGTTCGCATTGTGGCGCAAATTATTGCATGGATGATATAATTAAAGGTATGTATAACCGAACAAAAGAAGTCACTTTTTTATATAATGCCTTATATCTAATATATTTTATGTAATTAAGTTATAATTTTCCAGAAAAAAAGGCTATCTGCTGTTTCGTTATTATGTATATGTGAAATGCCAAATATACTGTATATGTTTCTCTCAATATCCTATTAATCTGCGCATCGTGAAAAATGCAGCAGTATATCAAACCAATGGTATTATTTATACATTTGTACAAATGTATGTGTAAGTTGCCAAGCAGTTCAAAACTAGGTATGTAATTACATTTTGGATGCGTTATACGTGCATCAAAATTTGACTATAATTATAGGACTATAATTAGGTATACACCTTATGCTATACTATAATAAATTATTGATTGTATGTAGATCAATATCACTATATATACCATTATCAAGTTTAAGAAAGAATTTCCAGAAATGTTTTCTTTTGAGTTATTAATAACATATTTGTGTTACAAATGAGCTATAAAATACAGAAAGATAAAGCGGATTTTCAAAATATGTTTTCACATCTCTGTTTTATCGACCCTAATTATAGGTGGTCAAAAAAGCATTAATATAATACAATATAACATTCATCACCGCTTTTATCTAAATTTAATTTAATATGTTAAAAAGAAATAGATAAATAAAAATGGATATTTAAATTGTTAAAAATTGTATTTTAACAAAATATTTACTGAAAAATATACTTTTGTTATATAATATATTTTATATATTTTTTTAAATTTTAAAATTTCTACTTTGTCAAACCTTGTTATATAGAACTATATCAACAAATATACCTTTAATTACATTTTGTAAAAGGTACGATGTTTACGATATGTATATAGACAACTCTCCAAAATAAATAGGGCTACTAAATTCAAACATGACATTCAATTCAGAATTAATCCTATAGCATTAACATCCCGGTTTTTGTAATTAATGCAGGGGAGATAATCCTAGTTTGCATCTGTACCATGGCCGATTCATAACTATTACAAATATTTATATAATTTATTGATGCATATGTAGTATGATGTAGGTCAATATGTCTAAAATATAGTGTTACCTACATGAAAGGTTAATAGCTTGAAAATATATTGATGCATGTCATTAACGTGGGAGTAATTTCAGGATGGGACGAATTTAAGGACATTAAAACGTATTTTTAAAGTAACAGGTAGATTTATTTATTTAATACTGCCGTTACTTTTCTTTTCAGATGTCTTGTAACTTTTTAAAATAAAATAAGGTGTATATATTGTATGATTATTATTTATTTATCTCCGTGATATTTTTATTTGTAATAATATTGGCAGTGTAAAAATTCTAAATTTAGTCAAATGAATATAAAGTTATGTTATATCATATATATCTGAATAATATAACGTGTCACTTCAAGATATTTCGGGAGAAAGTTTAATGTTTTCTTCCAAGTTTTTCAATATTACCCGATTAATGTAATGAAAAAAATTGTAAAAAGGATTCTACATTTAGTGACATAAAAATTGTCAAAGTTATTTTTATGTAATTACTTGCATATGCAAGAATTTTAATAGTATCCAATTACAAAATTGTAATACTAATAAATTTAACTTTACATATATTCAAATAATAATTATTCATTTTTGGATAGATTAGATGTAATTTCATTATGATAATCTACATTTTGTCGGAACAAAAGGAAAAATGAAAGGAAACTTTGCATCAAAGTAGTATGGAAGGTCTGCCATGATCACAATTGCGTGGGCGGGAGGGGGGAGGGGGGCTGAGTCATGCTCAGATGCACTTTGAGTCCGGT
>JAYRBW010060534.1:0-10726 GCA_036023295.1 Invenusta paracnida | reverse complement strand
ATTATTATTACTTTCGTGTGTAAGATTCCCATTGCTACACTTTATTTTACGAATAAACGTCTATTATTATTATTATTATTATTATCCAAGTTAGGTATAGATATATCCTTTATAATAAACAGATCTACATCATTAAAGTAATGTAATATTCCTTTGAAATATATTTCCACGTTATTCAATAGACATTGAAATAACATGAGCGCTTACAAATTCTAAAACACCTTTTAAACATTACATTACAATCCTAAATCAATGTACGTTTCCTCAGCTACCATAAGAACTCTAGCAGAGTTACCTACTGGAAAGATGCGTATGGCAGACGGCAGCAACTCCCAGAGCAAAATTAGTGAGGAGATAGAGCATGTAGGTCCAATTCGTTGCAAACAGGAACCAGAACTGCAACTCCCTTTTCTCGTAACAGTACCATTCCATGATGCACCAGGCAAGCATGCCCAGAAAAATTAGAAGTCGCCATGTAGAATAGAGTTGCTGTGGCAACCGATTCCACTGAAACACGAAAATAAGAAAGTATAGCACTGAAAAATGTAATTATCTCCAAAGTATTCCATCTACGTATGGTTGCGACCGTAGAATAAGGAGGGAAAGAGGCTCGGCTTTAATAGCAATAGCGTGCGTGTGTATGAGTCGCGACACCTGATTGATCTACAGTTTTATGGTTGCCATTTACATTGAAATTACGATTATATTATTGAAGAAGACACATTTATTTTTCCGTTTAAATATGCTAATGAATCATATATTGAAAATACACTTTAATTATTGTCTTTATTTATTCATATTAAATTTTTTTAAATAGACAGCATGCTTATTTACATATATTTCAACACAATTTAAACAATAATTATTTTTGGCGTTTATTTTTTAGTTTGAAGGCACGGCATGGTCACTAGATGTTAGGTGTATTGCCGTGTTAAAAACAAGGAAAATGTTGTTGCAGACATAACTCATAAATGTTGCGGAATGAAAATGTCAATTTTTGAAAATTAATATCTTGCATGCTAGATACTGCCATCATATGATAATTTAAATCCATGACTACATGTTATTGAAGATTAAAATAGTGCCCAAAATTTAACATTTCATATGTCTAGTTCTTCTTAGAAAGCCTATGTTGCAGATATAACAAATTGTTGCGAAATGGTTATGTCTGCAACATGGTTAATTTTTAAACCAACTAATCTTCATTTTCCATAAAAAAATACGGAATATAAATCCACTCATTTTCAGTAACAAACAGGGTAACACTTATTTTCCTCTGCATTTCCGACAAATTAAAACATCAACACCAAAAATAATAATATTTATAATTGTATTAAAATATGTGAAAATAAGTATTTAGTCGTATTTTTTTCTTCTTTTAATAGGTATAAAGAAAAACAAAAATGGTAGTGTACATCTATATGGTTCATTGGCATGTTTAAAAAGAAGAAAAAAAATGTTTAAATCATATAATCGTAATTTTAATGGAAAGGATAATCGCAAAATGGTACATACATGATTCACGTATATGTCTAATCAATCAATAAAAATAAAAGTTTATTTTTCAAAGGGAAATAGAACGGTTCCCTGTTTGTCCAAATAACATATCTAAACATTATGTAAATAACATAATTTCTAATTCTCGATTATACATAAATTTATATTCTTCCAATATATTCAGAAAAAATCGAATTTCTATTTGTATAGATATTATAATAATGTGCGTTTCGGAACTGGACAACATGACAGAAAATAATATGTATATAACGGTGCAAAAACATATATGTCATGTTTACTTCATGTAACATATTACTAATCTGACTTTTTTGCACAATCGCAGTATAGATTTACCCGCATAATTTGAGAAAATTTACTTGTGTAAGATATACATGAACGATAAGCAACATTGAAGGATTGAGAATCTTTTCTGTAATTTACACTCGAATGTACCAACATTGTATATATCTTATAAGAGATTAATTTTATTCTTATTAAATGTGTTTCAAAAGCCATTCTAAAATAAAACTATATATATACAGTTATTGATAAAATATGAGTGTTACATTAAAATTGCAAAACACTTTTTCCTCATTAACAATTAATGACACAAAGGAAGTTGATCATTATTACTTTTGAAGAATTTAATAATTTTAATGTAGCGCAGTCTAACTTTTAATAATATCATTGTAAGATGATATTAAACTAGTCCATTTGGCGGCACCATTTTGCCAAAAAATATATAATTTTAGGCATTTAATCATACAGCTAGATGATACTTAATGGTACAATAGTAGCATCTAAAGACGATTGAACTAAAACGTCCACATACCTAGAGAATAATCTAAATAATTAGGTAAAATGGGAAATAATATACTCAACATGGAAATAAGTAAGATTTTTTATTGTGTTATATAAAATTCAAGTTTTTATATTATTCAATGTAAATTTTTAGGAATAACTGAAATACTTTTCATTGAGTAAACTAATATTGATCTCTATTCCTATAAGGGTGGTAGGTACATGGATATATTTTGCCGTTTGAGAATCACTTTTAACGATCCATTTCGATGTTGTACACACAACTTTTGTAAATACTACTTGAGCATTGTACAACACATTCAAGGATTCATTTTATGGTTGTGCATGACTTTGAATTATTTTTAGTTTTTGTATCTAAATATTCTACGATTATTTCAAACAATAACATTAAATATCGAAAATTAAAAAAAAAACAGTTTCTATAATCAATTATTCTATTCAAATGCAAAACTTGTGAACAAATTTATTAAGAAAGAAACATTTAATTGATATATATCAATCGAAATAATAAAAGGTTAACACTTCGCGTTTGATATTTAAATACGAGGAAATTTCTTTTTTACAATTAAAGATGATACTTTTAACTCAGAAAGAGCTACTCGACAATATTAAATATATCTGACATAATGATAAAGAAAAAATTTAAATTTTTAAACATTTGGAGTAGAAAGTAAAATGATCTGAATTTCAGCCTGAATTGGTGATTTGAATTTCCAATTCTGACTCTTATTCAAATTTATTATAGATAACAACTTCCAAGGAATTCCGTCAAATAATTATTCATTTTTATATTATGTTTATAACTTAACATAGTTTTGTCAATATTCCATAGAAATTTAGACATTATATTCTATTTGGTACAGTTGTCCCTTATTTGAGTACTTTATATATTATATATAAAATAGCAATTAATATTCATTTATTCATTTATTCATTCTACATGCATGCGTTAGACTTGCCACTCTCATGAACTGAATCTTTTTGAAATTTGCAGGTTAATATATACAAAGTCACAAACTTAATGTTTATTGACTGAAATAACGTATTTTTGTTGAATATATGAAGTAAATCAATAACGACTTTATAAAGACTTATAATTATGTTATTTCTAAACAAAATCGACAGCGTCGCAAAAATGAAAGCCAAGAAGAAACGAGCTCCTCAAAAAAAAAATGTTATCGATGATATAAAGTACAACCATTAAAGAAATTTATATAAAAATGGCGCTAAGATTTAATTATTACGATGCTTGCTGTTTAAATTGCATGAAGATGTAGATAAATATAGAAAATATATATATCGAAACTTTAAAATTCTTAAGAATATGACAACAAAAATTCTGAAAATATTATAGCAATGGTATGGATAATATTATTTTACCATGTTATAAAAATTGGCTTACTTAAAACAACTACTTTGCATTCATGATAGGTTTCATTGCTTTCGTAAAAATGTGCCATTGCCAAGAATTTTTCAATTTCGATATGTATGTATCGTTTCTTGGCTTTCATTTTGGCGACACTGTAGTTTTTGTTTAGATATTAATTCCTTTTCGAAAATATTTCTATTAATTTCATGCATAAAATTAAAATTATTCATAAAATCTTGAAATAATAAAAAATATATTCATGCATATTTAATCCTTAATTAATTTCCCAAGATATTATATGTTTTCTAAATAGTATGATTTATTCGCAATTTTGTAGATTTTGGTTTAAACGTTTGAATATGTAAATTAAACGTTTTTATCAAAATAAAACCTAAAAATATCTTTCCGTATCGAAATTGTTCACATTGCTTCGAAATAGTAACATTTTTATTTAATGACATATGATTGTCTGTCTAACGTGCAGTTAGTTTTAATTTCACTTAAATAAATCTGCGCTGTTATTTCGTTACATATTTATAGGTAAGACTGTTGTACTGCATTTATTGACACAACTCCGTTGATTATTCTAAAAAGATAAATTATATATGTTGAAAATGTATTATTCGATAAAACGTCGATATCAATCAACTAGGATGACGAAAATAATAACATTAATAATAATAAAAATAAGAAGAAACAATTTTTCATCAAAATTAACTCATTTTAGGTGCATTTTGTTCCTTGGCACTTGGTGATTACGCTGATAGTAAAATACAATACTTAGTGCAATACTTAGTACAATACTTAGGCAATACTTTTTGCAATACTTAGTACAATACTTTGTACATTACTTTATGCAATACTTAGTGCAATACTTAGTACAATACTTAGTAAAATACTTTTTGCAATACTTTTTGCAATACTTAGTGCAATACTTAGTACAATACTTAGTGCAATACTTAGTGCAATACTTTTTGCAATACTTAGTAAAATACTTTTTGCAATACTTTTTGCAATACTTAGAGCAATACTTAATGCAATACTTAGAGCAATACTTAGATCAATACTTAGAGCAATACTTAATGCAATACTTAGAGCAATACTTAGAGCAATACTTAATGCAATACTTAGTGCAATACTTAGATCAATACTTAGAGCAATACTTAGAGCAATACTTAGAGCAATACTTATTGCAATACTTAGTGCAATACTTAGTACAGTACCTTATACAATACTTAGTACAATATTTAGTTCCATTAACGCAGCAGCGCTTAATCGAAGATATACCGTAGATAATAATTATTGTCTATTTTCAAGAAAGTTTACAACTAACATCATATACAATTTAACAAGATATAGCAATAATAATATGATCTATAATATAATGTTAAACATATTAATATTATTATTATTAATTTATTTAACCACACAGATATGCATAAAATACAATCATGGTTGGGGAGAAGCAGAGGAAGGAAAACATCGAACGAGAAAAACAGGATGGAACAAAATTATGGCGAAATAATGAATTCCTTTAGCGGTCATTTAATACACAAATATTTAGATAATAAAATATCATGAAGAATTACTTATTAACTTGAATATAAATCGACACGTAAATATTCCTGCCAGACAAATGAAACTTTATAAAGAATACATTAAAATGCAAAATCAGATGTGCATATAATTATTGCCATTAATATAAAAATCACAAAAAACTAGATAAATAAACCGGAAATAAGTCGAATATTCAAGTTATCGAAATATTAACTTTACAACTGCTGCACATCAAATAAAAAAGATTAATAAAATTGAAAAACATGAAATGTTTTCGAAAAATATACTACATTTATAATATTTGATATATATATGACCATAAAGGACAACGTAAATGCCTTTCTCAATTAAAACAACAAAATAAAATAAACATTATATAAGTATACTTTAAAAATAATTTGTTTTATAAAAACTTCAAAACATAATAACCGTTTTATAGAATCTTGCTTAATAATAAATAAAAGGATTTTATAGTGCTTCCTGCAAATAAACAATTTTTAATTGTCATCGCTTGATGATCGTTTATTTTCATAAACATATCGAATAAATGGAAACAGATCAGTATTTTAATAATAGAATATCTTGGATACATAATTCTTGCTCATAAAAAAAGAATATTATTAATATACTAATAATAATATTGATAATTAATAATACTAAAAAATATTGCTCATATTTCGTTTTCAAAGGTCGAATTTCCGCTTTTTGTGAATTATGAATGTTAAATTAAAATATGAGAACCACATTTTAGGAATAATTACAAATTAATTTAATATTAAAATATTATTAAATAAAATATTTTATAATCCAGAGATATATGCTTATATTTATACTGTATAAAATATATATTCAAAATATCATTTTTTCCATAAATATAAATTTTTTAGAAATTATTTAACCATTGGATGGTATCATAAAAATGTATACAAAATAAATACTGTATTGAAATGTAACACAATTTGTTATTGATTCCGTAAATTGTATCAACTAAAAAGTAAAACATACACGCCCAGACAAATTAACTAAAATTAAATTATTGTTTTGTAGAACTATCCCTTGCTTTATTTTTTTGACATCTTCATGGAAATTTTTGAAATATTTTGAAATAAATATTTATAATTAAACTTGCAATAAATCACCTAAGGAATCAAACTGTTTAAAATCTAGTTCTCTAGTATAAAATCAATTAAATATAGATATAAATGTCATTATAATGCTAAATATACCCCTAGCTGGAATTGTGACCATAATTAAATACAATTTATATATATATATGTAATCTGAGAAATCAACGTTTCTATTGATTAATTAATTTCATTAGTAGGTACTTAATGTAGGTACAAATTGATGTTATACTTTATAATTTAAAATGTGCCCCATAGAGTAATTAGACATAGAGTTTCTGTATATCGATTCTGTATACAGTTTAATATTATTATTCAGCTCCCCAAAAGCTTTTGCAAAATAATGTTTTAAAAACTGACAGCAGAGAAACCGTTTATGTTATAAAATATACAATTTAATATAATATAAACAATATATCTATAATATTTATAGATATACAAACATTACATTATATTTTATAAACAATTTACGTATATAGGTATGTTAAAATTGTATCAATATAAATACTTGCTCTTAAAATTAATTTATTAGAAATATTTATTACTACTTTTAGACTATTCATTTAAATAAAATTCTATAAAATTAAAATATTTTCTATTGTTAAAAATTTACAACGCAATGTACCTATATGAAACCATTAAGAATCCAAACTCTATATGGTGTTATCTTCACTTGCGATATTATATTTCAATAATGTCATTCATTCTTTGTCGTCGTTAACTGACAATTATATTTAAAATTGTTTTGTTTTTATTTAAACTAATATTATAATTATAGAAATATATTTACACGGTAACAAATGAAACTAAAAATATGTACTTGCCAAATTAAATGTAAAAAATATACTTACATAAAATTTCACAAAGTCTGTGGAATCTTTGTGCTCAAGATTTAATAATTTGAAATCAAATTCATCGGAAAACGTGCTGCAAAACGGCCGCTCAACCATTTTCGTTGTTTTTATTTTATAAAATTGTGCTATGAATTTTTAGGATAATATTCACACACCCCCATACCATTGGATCACGACATGAAAATCTGACAAGTAATCTGACATTAATTTAAACGAGATCCTCTTATTGAATATTCAGAATACGGAGAAAGCCACTCCATAAAACATTCCAATGAGAATGAAACTTCTAAAGCACAATTGATAATATTGATTGGTTGTTTTTGTAGAAAAACACACGAAATTGCCTGTGTTTGTGTCTTTAATAATATATTTCTCAATGTAGGTAGGTATTCAATAATAAAACGTTACAGCATTCCCATAGAAGACATATATGTAATGTGCTTTTTGTAAATATTTACTAGAAGCTTAATGTGTGCGTCTTTAAATCACAAATTTAATCCACATTTTTTGAAAAATATTACTTAATATATGAACATGCCCAAAGTAGGTATATGACAACGGCTGTTTCAAAATTTAATTTATAAAAAAACAAATACGATAGTAGACTTAGTCCTAACATGACGACGTTATTAACAAAAATCAAAATAATTTATTACCATGCGGACATAAGAGCACATGAGGTTTATATATATATACTCCAACATAATATTTTTTCTCACAAAAAAACATGTATGGAATGTTTCTCTAGCAAAACAGTCGACAAACAAATTAAAAGTCAAATTACGCCTATTATTCGAATTTGCATTGATGTCTTCGTTGGAAGTAATTTTAAGATATACATACTATACGAAAATTGGAACCAAAAATAAATCAGTATATAAATATACATATAAAAATCCACAAAACGTCAAAAATGAGGTATTTTTTCACAATTTTAATAAATGCAAATACTAGCACTACGATCTGGCGGTAGAGACGAAAGGAGAAAAAGCTCATCCATTAAGAGGGTCCCGGTGCCAACTAACGCTACTACCTCAAGTTCTCAGAGTGACGATTCTGAGGAGGAACTAATGGCACTCCGTTCAAAAAAAGGAAAGTTTTTTGTTTAGACTGATTTATATTATTTTATTGTGCTATTACTAACTAAAGCTACTATAACAATTTTCTATTGTTAACAATTTATGTAATTATGTTATATATATTATATTAGCTTATTATAAAAAATTAATTGTAGTACTATGGTTTCATTTGATGTTGTAGCTATTTTAATGCAACAACAATTTATATAATTTAGAGGGTATTGAAAGTTTGTTGATTGAAGTCTCATTTACTTATTAATTTTTAATTAGCCATAATAGCAATCTGTGAACATCCATATTAAAACATTAAAAACTTCTTAACTTATACTAAAAGTGTTTTAAAAACTCTTTACATAACTGTCAAAATATCATCCTTACTGATAATTTTATTATGGATCTTTTTATATGTGATACATATGCAAAGTTTATAAGACTTATCACAAAATATATACCAACCTGGATAAACAATACACAAAAATATGTTCAGAAAATATGTTATACTATTTACTAACTGCAGAGTTATCTGACAAATAGAAAAATAGTTACAGAAATAAAAATTATCAAATCTGACATTATACCAATTAATTATGGAGTCACTCAAAGATCTATAGATGCTAACAAATTCACTTAATTTTTGAAAGACCATTATATTTAATTTAAGATAAACAACAATGCTATCCAACCTATCAATATTAGATTAGTTGACCAATCGTTTAAAAGAAAAGAAAATGCTAAATTCCAAGGATTATTAATACAAGATAACCTAAAATGGAATAAACACATAAATTATGTTATAAGTCAGAATAATAGAACTATTTCAGTATTTAAATCAATAATAAAATTTCTAAATAATAATCGACTAAAAATAGCATATAATTCTATTGTCTTTTCTAACTATCATATGAAATTGAACTTTATGAAAAAGCCAGCAAGATAGACTTTAAAATGTTACAGAAGACACAAAATAGATAACTTACAACTATTTTATATAAACTATTTCATCTCATACACAAAGCTACAAATACTTTATTAATAACTGATAACTATAAGCTTTGGATATCTTTACTTATTTATATGCGTACAAATGATCCAAATCAATTACCTGCACGTCTCAATAAATATTTGTTCACACTACATTAAATATACAACATATCTACTAGAAATCAAAACATATATTACTACAAATGCATAAGCATAAAAAATATGTTATAGATGCTTCTATAGTAGCTATTGAAATAGCCTTATAAGTATTACATTAAAATAAAATAAAATAGTAATAGATATATATATTATTAAAAGATTTGAAATGAATATTGGTTTTAAAAATGTAATGCTAATTATGATTGACTTTTTTATTAGCTATACTTTTTGTCTTAACATGAATTATCATAACAAAACTCTTATATGATAATGTATTATTGACATGTGTGTTACTAGTACTTTTTCATTTTACTTCATATTACATATGTATTTTTTTATTATATTGTCTGATATACTAATACAATAGAGCTTTTTTATAAATCATTGTATTTGTTGCTTTATATATATTGATTCTCCGGTAACTAGCTGGACCACTTTTCAGTGCTTTTAGTTCCTGATGGCTTCTACCCATTTTGTATAATGTATATGCGTATTTTATAATATTTTTACCCTGAAATATAATAATATATATGGTTATACTGATTTCATTTCTTCATAATATCGCAATAATCACGCTTTAATACTCAAATTTTCATGAGTAGTAAAGCGTGATTTTTTTTGGCTGGGTTAGGGTTGGCCCTTAATGGGCTCTGTTTTTTAGCGCGGAACTGGCCCTAAGTGGGCCCTGAACTTATTTTATGTCGGGTTGCGTCTGACAAATTGCAAATAAAGCTTATTTTATTTATTATTATGAAAAAATATATAATAGAAATAGAAAAGCGATACATAAAACAAACGACAACTTAACAGATTCCACACATGACTAGTTATACACAAATGTTTTTTAAGATACATGTTTTCTACTTTTATGTTATGGAAGATAACTAGAGTCAGAAAAATATTTGTGACACATCACACAGAAACGGTTTCTAACCCCCATGACTACGTTTATGTTTAAAAAGATTACCAGTGCATGAGAAATATTTGTGACACACATCACACTGAAACGGTTTCTCACCGGTATGAATACGTTGATGTTTAGAAAGATCACCAAAACACGAGAAATATTTGTGACACACATCACACTGAAACGGTTTCGCACCGGTATGACTACGTTTATGTCGATAGAGATTACAAGATGCCGAGAAATATTTGTGACACACATCACACTGAAACGGTTTCTCACCGGTATGAATACGTTTATGTTGAGATAGACTACCAGATTCCGAGAAATATTTGTGACACACATCACACTGAAACGGTTTCTCACCGGTATGAATACGT
>JAYRBW010060533.1:0-10726 GCA_036023295.1 Invenusta paracnida | reverse complement strand
GTCCGAGCCGACGGATTCCTGTGGAACCCCTAGAGGTAAAAATGATGCGAAAAATGTCTCAAAAGTTGCAAAACATAATTTTAGGAAAAGTTATGAGAGCGTTTGCTGTTTTGAAATTTTTTGAAATAATGACAGTCAAAATTCGGAGAGGGGGCTGAATCAGCCTCCCCCCCCCCTTGTTCAGATAGGGTTAAAGGGTAGTATTGTGTAACATTTTAAACTTAATTTTATTGATTATCATTTTGCATGGTGGTTCATAGCCACTCTCTGGGCTACCTAATATTAACTACAACTTTCCATATATTTGAGGTAACACCTCTACCCAATGTTCTTTGCACCATTGATCTCTTGCATGATTTATATAAATAGTTAAGCTGGTCATTTTTAACACTGACTGGCTGCAGTGTAATGCAATTAAGACTAATGAGTTTGTCTGAGCCACCCCTGTGGCTCAAACATTCCAGATAAATTTATACCTGTTTATGGTAGAATTAGTAAAAACAAAATTAGCCTCTGTGGCATTAATTAGTAATAATTCACTGTTGCTCATACATTGTAAATAACATTATTTGGTAGATGGTAGATTTGGTATTTGTTTATGGTAAATTTAGTAAAATTACGAGAAAAACCTCTGTGGCAATAATTGGTTCTAATTTTGGTTACCATAAATATAAACTCAATTAGTTTTGTTAATGACATGACTTTTTACAATGAAACTTATGTCAAATTGGTTTTGTATAAATGCTACTCCTACATTTCCATTTGACACTATCAATACCTTGCTTGTTACTTTTCAAAGTATGCACCCTATATCCAGATTGAATGTTCATGTATATTACTATAAGTATAATCTATATTCAGTAAGTCAATTGATTGTTTCATGCATTATAGTCATTAGTCATTAATGTGATATTTTTTTATACAGTATTTTAATAGATTGTGTAGATTGAAATATGTTATTTAAAGAAGCAAAAGCTAATTGTTATAATTCAATATTTTATTATGATAAATTGTGGTTTTATTTGAATTATGAGACTCATTCTTAGAACAGTTAGTTATGATCTCTTGAATACCTATTAAAATATATATCCAGATTTACCAGTATATAGTGATAAAAGTAAGTGACCATATTATTTTTTTAAATAGTTTGTCCCATTTTCTTTATGCAAATATCATTTCTGGCAGAGCAGTGACATTTTATATAAATTTTTATGATTTTATTTAGCATGAGCAGAACAATATATATTTATTGTAAACTTTTGTTACTGCTCATATGGCAAATATTTTAAGGGAGGAACTTAAAATGGTGTTTTGGGAGTAACATATTGTGAAAAATATGTGACTACCACTGTTAACACACTTATATCCTTCAGTTCGGACATAAAACATTATTTCAGATTATATCTTTTCCATACCTTCAAGTACTAACCAAAACATTTTTAATAATATGGTAAACTCTTTTTCACTTCCAACACTTGTATGCTCTCATAGTTTTATAACATGTTTAGATTTTAACAAAAAATGCATCATTTTGTAAAGTTTTCTTTTGCAATTTATGTTTCACTGCAGGACTTTCTTAATGCACTATATCTACCACGAATAACAATGTAGACAACTGAGGATATATTTGTAAATTTTTACAAATATATTAGTGTATCATTAAAACAAATTTATTTTTAAATAGTAAAATAAGCAGTTTTATTTAGAAAACTATATTATGTATCTTTAGTATATCCTATATGTCTTGGCATGCTTAGAATTGTGTTAATGATATATAACAAGCTTTTAGTTAAATTAATGATTCCATAATATATGGAAAGTAATTTATAACTTGATGTATTTTTATCTATTAATTACTATTTTGAACTATATATAGCATTTTTTTATTTTTTTATAAAATATATCTTTTAATAATTAATATAAATAATGTTATAACTTATCAATAAATTGATTAATTAATTGTTTAGTATATTTTATAAAATTGATTAATAATATTAATAAACATTTATAATATCAATTTTATAATAATTGATAATATAAATATAATATACTATATTATTACAGTAAATAATTAAATATAAATATATTCTAAAACATTTAACATTATTTCGGTTACATTTTTTCAATTAATAATACTGTGTAATATATGTAGCTTGTTTATTTATGCTACAAAATTTTATTTATGTTACATATATTGTAATTCTTGTTAACTATTTGTAATAATGAGTAATTGTAATCGATTTCTCTATTTGTATTAAAAACTAAATACATAATTAACACAATTCATTCTTTATGATATGTTATTATTTTACATTTCATTGTAACAATGTAATATATTGTAGGTACTATGATTATTAATTGTGTCACTATTACGATTCTAATTCTATTTGCAATTTATAAAATTTATACAAAGTTTTTACAAAGTTTTATTCTATTCTTTTAATTTGAGAATGCTTTAATAATTATTTGAACTATATACATATATATTAGATACTTTTGTGCACTATTATTTATTTTTCCATTAGACTTTAAATTTATTTATTTTTGTTTTGACAAATTACTATTGAAATTACAAATATCTAAGTAATAACTGAATAGTATTATAACATTATTTGATGTTAATTATTTTTTCTTGTCACACTTCATTTGTCTATTTATATTCATTAAACTTTTCAAGTATTTCTTATTAAATGGAAAGTTTCAAACTGTATTAATTTAGTTTTCGTAAATTAGTCATTCTTTTTTCAAATTTTTCAAATTTATATGCTTGGTCATTTTATAATTAAAATGTTCAATATTATTTCATTGTTCTACAGTTTTTACTTCGTCAAGAAACATTGAGGTTATATAGAAGATTTCTGAAATGTCTTCGTGAAATTCCAGATGAAAGTTATAGAAAAGAAATGAAAAATTTTATTCGTCATGATTTCAAAAGAGATAAAAATTTGACTGACCAGGTAGATAATATTTTAATATAATTAATTAGCTTTTTATAGATTATGAAATTTGAGAGATTTGTATTTTACCCTTTTTAGATCGATATAAAAAGAGCATTGCAACGAGGAAATCAAATGATAAATGATTTAGAGAAGAGCATTCAGATGTCCAAATAGTCTACATTGTTTATATTTCTTTAGTTTGAACTTTTCTGTATATATGTAATGAACATTATATATCTATGTATATGGTGTCCAAGAAGTGAAGTTTAAATGACAAAATGCATACAAATAATAATCTACTACAGTAATGCAAGTTATCCAGTGAACATAGTTTAATTTTGTTACATAACTATTGTACATATATGACATTTACATGATTATGTAACTACAATATATTATTATGTATAGTTGCACCCACTTCTTGGATACCCTGTTTAATTTATATTTCTATATTATCTAATACAATATTTTATTGTTTATGTATACTATTTTTTAATAAAAATATAATTTGACATAAGAAACCACTTTTTGTTTGTATTAAAATACATTTTATATATATATAGGTTTTGTTTAATAATTATTCTAATTAATGATATTTACTTATAATTTACGTATGTCATCTGATAAAGTAATGTAAAGGATACATCCATCTTTATTCTTTTGAAGACAGGGGCTAAATATTACAACCCACACCTTGATATTTTTACATACTATTTCTATATTCTCTTCAAGATTTATTATTTCTTTTATTTTGTTTAACAAATTTTTCTTGGTTTTTATAATTTTTTTAAATTTATATTTTATAAGTTGCACTATGCAAAAATTACTGCAGATATCTTACGTGATCTTTAAATATTTTCTTTCAATAAGTAATTAATTGTAATGATATTTATAATGTCATTATTAATATCTCATTTATCTTATTTAACAACTCATGTTTTTGCATACTTGCATACTAATTGTAAATTAAAAATATAGCAAATGTTATTAAATTAATTTAATATATAGTTTTTGCAAATTTCATTCATTAACTACATAATTAATAGTAATGATATTGTGTTACTTCCATGATTTTTTAAACTTTTTTTATCGAAATAGAATACGTTATCTTGAGCACAATGCCTCGGTTCGGTAGGCGACTAGTTCTTCTTGGTCTTTTGATTGCTGCGGGTATCTTGGGAGTTGTCTATCTGTCGAGTCAGGGAAGGATCCATGAATCAAATCTCGTTGGCGCCGATGATCCTGACGGTGTCCCTGGCCGACAGATTCAGCGAGACATGTTAGCAGTACACCAATTTAATAAACCGAAACCGCAAGTGAAGCACAATATAGCCCCTGTAGAGAATCACATCGAGCAACAGCAGCGTGGAGGGAAGATCGATACGCAACAGCAGGGGCAGCATGAAAAGTAAGGAGGCTCGATCACTTAACGATGATAAAAACTTCTATTTTACGGCAATGTCTTTACCAATTGTACAATCAGAGGAAAAATATGAATACTTAGAAATGTTTAAAACCTTTTTACGCGTTAATGTACACATAAATGCACAAATCGCAATACAGACATGGAAAATCATATTAATGTATATATAGCTTAATTAGGAAAGTACGGAAAGAGCTCGATTTTCAACATTTGTTTGAAAATAAGAAGAAAATAGACTAACATATTTTAATACCTAGGTTAAAAAAGTAATAATAATATAAATTTTGGTCACACGAAGCAATGTTGTGCTTTGAGAGTGAGATGTTTTTTAAATATAATTTGTGTATCTATTTATTTCATATTTTAAATCGATATATTTTACAGTATTATCTTGGTTAGGGAAGATAACATATATTCCTTATACCTTGAAATAGGTACAACTGAAGCTATAAAAGTTTTACACAGACAAACTGGATTTTGTAATGTGCTTAATAAGTCGGGCATAAATATGATTATGTGTCTTCATATTATTTCATATTTTTAATAAATCATTTTTAAATTTGGTTGTACCATTGTGTCATCATCTTTTTTCCGATGCTCTAATGAAAATATTTACATTAACGAAAGTTGCTAATAAACCTTAAACTAGAATATATCATCCATTGGCCTTTTTGAATATTTACTTTTCACAGCTGTACGTACTTAATAATATAGGGTAAATTGCTATCTCCCTTTGCCTAGACACATATAATACAAATCTGTACGTTTTAGTACATACACAAACTGTACAAACCTTATTTGAGGCTTCTTTTGTGCTTTTCTTAATCTGTATTATCCTTCACAGAGAAGCGGACCATTATGATTCCAATGATCGCTGTCCCAATCTGGATATTCGCACTCTCCACTGTAACCTAAATGGAGTGAAAAGCAAGAATTCTTGTCTTTGGTATCAAGGGGAGGCTTTTGTGCCATTCAGTCTAGTTCAGAATTACTTTGAGGTAAGTTTATATTTTATATTTATATTATTTAAATATAAATTAAAAACACTTTCGGCTAAATACAAAACTAGATTACTTTACTATTAATTAAAAACAACATAATTTTAGTAAATCACAAATACGCCGTCCGAATTTCCTTATTTCATAGCGTCGAGTTTTTGTTCATAAAAAATTAAATATAATTAACACGAATTACGTTTTAAAATACCAAATGTGTAAATAGTTTGAAGTGGATTTTCAATTTTTAAGTTTATTTTTAGATGCAGCATACACTTAGTTGTGTTTTATAATAAACAAGTATATATAATAGGCTTGTTCAGATTTTAGCGTGTCTAACCACTGCCAGGAACATATAAATAATCATTATAGACTGGACAAACATTTTATAGCCAGTCCAATGATTGATACAATACGACAGCGCTAACAGTTTACTACAACCAGGAGTACGTTGCGAGACTCGAACCACCGACCTACGGGCTTGTAGACCAGCGCGTTCCCCACTCAGCTACGCTCTCCTTAAAATTGTAGTTGTCATCATAACAGGGGCGGTCACATTATCTCTCTGTAATGAATAAACAAGTAATAATCTGTAATAATCCCAAGAACTTACAGTAGCTATTATATTTTATTTTTTCAACGTGCTTCTAATTTTATTGTTTAACATGTTGTGACACATTTTGTTGTACTTTTTTTTGCTTTATTCAAATTCAATGCAACAAATCGATGACAATTTGAAATGAATTTTTAAAATTAAAATTAAGATTTTTACAGATAATTATAGATTAATAATAGTTACTAATTACATTATTATTGTTAAGTACAATTCGGCCCTCTCCTTTTCACACCTTTCTATTTTAGATCTACGGTGAGGTAGAGCGGGATACACTTTACTGGAGGCACATGAACTCACACGGACACCGAAACTTCCTCCCCTACCGACCCACCGGTCCTTTCATGTTCTTCGAGCAGTACAACGTGGCTCAGCGGGAACGTGTTCTTCTAGTCACTGCAGAGGAAGGTGTTCCAATCTCCACGCAGTGGGACAAACGAGGCTACACCTACCCCATCCAGATCGCGCAGTTTGGTCTGGCTTACTACAGCAAATTTATGCACACCACTGAAGGACAGGGCAGTAACCCGAATGCGCCCTCTACTCAGCAGAGCAATCTTCTTGCCGCTGATGTCAATTGGAGTGTTCAGGAGGGCTCTCTATTTCGTCGTAGGGATGTCGGGGACAACTCGAAGGAGAAATTGACTGTAGAGTTTTCTACAGAGTCAGGTGAGTAAATTTTTTAATGTTTCAGAGACCTACTATAGTACACAGTAATGTCTAATCATAAAACAACATAAAAAGAGACAAGAATAAATATATTAATATACATTGTTAAATCATGTATTACTAACAGTAACAATCATCAAATAGCAAATCCCAAATTCACTAGGAAGAAGAAAATTATGTTAAAAGTTTATGAAAATACATCTTTACACGTTTTAAAGTGATAAAGATCATTTTTATTTGCATATGTATACGAATGCCTATCTCTTTTCTAAGAAAATACATTATTTTGATTAAAGCTATACGAAAAATGGGTATTAAAATTTATTTTCATGACATTAACTATTGCGAAATACAAGTGTCTTATACATGTTTTATTAGTATTGTAAGTTAGGTTAAATCTCTTGAGTATAAATCTACGTATAAGTCTATGTTTATTTAATACGTATAAAAAAGTATTATAATCACTTTGGTAAAAATATTTGAAATAATTTATATGCTTATATTATGAGAAAATAAAGTCGCACTATATAATAATATAATAGAACTCTAGTTCTTATGCCAAATATTTTTATATTTTAGAATATTGCTTCGTTCTCTATATTTTCCGAATCAATTTATTCTACTTTTATTTTATAACTATTTATGTAGTAGAAATCATAAATATTAAAATTATGTACATATTATTTTAAACTATATCGGCAACTTAAGAAAGGTTGTTTTAAAAGTCATTTTACCGATTTTCAATGTTTTCTTATACTTGTGCAAGGCATTGTTGTAGATATTAATTTTTATTGACTGCCTACCACAACCAAATTTGTATATCATTGAAAAAAAACAAGTAAAAGGGTGACTCTTAGACTTTTAAAATTTGTTATAACATTTTGTTACATTCCCGATCTAATTCTTATCTAAATTATGATAGAAATTCAAACGTATACGTTTTTGAAGTTATAATGTCCCTACACAGGTTGTATATTTCCATGAATATTCTTTTATGTTATCGATGTTATATGATATAATTGAATTGCCACATTTTGAACTATTTAATGCGATATGTTAATAGCGGTCTTGCGACATTATAGAATACTGTATAGCAGACCTTTATTTAAAATATATATTTTGTAGTTTTTGTTTACTTTGAAATGGATGAAAGAAAATTAAGATTCCTTTTTGAAATATCTACACTTTTTATTAATTTAATTTACAGAATGCATTACTTCGACTAGAAGTCTTATTTACGCTTTAATTTACCGACTTCTTCTATTCGTTTATTTTTATTTTGAAGTGTTGAATATATCTATTTTCTCATATTCGTAATTGGTTAATTATTGCAATTATTACAATATCGTTGCAGTGTGCAATCTTAATAAGATAGATGCATTTATTAAACATAATTTATTATAATAATGCGTATAATTAACCGTATAATATATTACATAATACGGAAATGGTATATAGTGTTTTTACTAGAATTAATTTGAATTGGCAAATCTATTTAATGTTGTGGAAAGCTTATGTCATGTCGCACCGACAGTTCTTAATTTCGCACCGGTGATTAAGCCTGGACAGGACACTGGATTATACATGGGATATAAAATTGTTTAAACTAGTATTGGAACGTCCTTACTTCAGTTTTAGAACTTCTAAAGTAGGTTGGACTGCAAGCATCATTTAGGTAAAGTTTCTTTCACATTATTACAATTTTTATTTATATAATACTATCTTTGGTTTTGTGTATAAGTTGCATATGATATCGCTCCAGTAGACATTTATAGGTATATATCCTTTTTATATATTATACTTTTTTTACCTATTTGAATATTCCTTATCTTGAACTCAGTGTTGTTACATATTGCACATATTGTATTTCATTCACGTTTTCTGCAACGCTACGATTATCCTTAGAATATTCTAGTTCTTGGTGATTAAATGAACAGATTATGTTGCAATTAAATTACGTATAAGATACTGTTTAAGAAGTCAGTAACGGTGTAAGTAAACTCATTAAGGTATTTATTTTAAACTTATACATTTATATATTTACATTCAATGAGGGAATATTTAAGGAAAATGTGTAAGTTAGAAAAAGCGTAACAAATCATTACGAATCACCATTTTGTTCCAGAGGGAAGTGGCTTAGAGCTCCTTCTAGCTGAGGCACAGTCATTCTTCCTGTCAGGAGAACAGCGGATACCTTATCCCATTTTAGTGGTAAAAGGAAGATGGACCGCTGGAACACGGCTAACTGTCCGACTCGTATGGGGCAAAATGGATTCAGTGCACCTTGTATACTCCTGTAATCGTCCTGTAAAGAAGAGGGTGAGCTTTGATTTTAATTATTCTCCGTTTCTAAACCTTATTACCTACTTTAAAATTGTTATTATTTTCAGTAATGCTTTGATCTACCATATACGTTTTATATGACTACGAAATTTTCCTTTACGAAATTGTCTATCTTAGAGATATTTCAACATTTATTATTTATAGTCTATCAGTATATTTCTCTTTAGAAAAGTATATACTTGTATTGATAGAATAGCTGTACGATACTGTAGATACATAATAGTTGATTTATTACTGTAAAATATTAATTACTATTAAATTATTTCATTTTATTTAAAAATTATACAAAAACAAATTAATTTTTTTATATATGTTTACAAAAGTTTTAAAAATTATTATTTACGCTGTTTATGGTTAGTTTTTGAAGACAAAGTAGCATTGTGATAATAATACATTAGATTAAATTAATCCATATTTAATTTAGAGATCTTGCTCTAGGTCAAAAATTTAATAATTTAGAGTAATGTGCTTTTGCAGTCATTTATGATATTTAAAAATGTTAGTCATATTTTTTAAGAAACTGGTTATATGTGCTTATTATTATAACTGCTATGTATAGCAATGTACCTAATATAATAATACAGAGTAGGTACCTAGATAAAGCAGTACTTTAGGTCTGCGAAACAGTGGCTATTCAAAAACTTACCTAAGCACACTTACAGTATTGCCCTTCAGGCACATTGTAACTATTCTATGAAGGATATTATTATTGTTAGATTTTCAGGCTCTATTATACTACCTTGTCAGCTTCCTTTGTTCCTTCTCGATATTGAAATGAGTATATAAACGCAGAATGAAAACTCCGAATTGATTTTCAGAATGAAAGAATTATACACTGTTTACTCCGAAAGACTGTATTCTATATGGGTATCCTTTCCATTAAATGTTTTAAAGGGTTTGTATATGAACTTATTTTTGAATTGTGACCAAATTACAGATATTATCAGGCGTATTCTCCTCATTGATGCCATTTTGAAAACGTTCATGTGACAATCATGACATATTCATACGGCAATGTCAAGAGTATACACATAAAATACCGGTAATAAATTTTTCATGCATTTAACTGCACACACATAATATACAAATTATCATAGTGTTTGTTTTTAAGAGAATGTATTATTTTGTAGAGAATGAATTCATCCAGTTGAGACCACTCAATAATAATTAAGGTATAATAATGTTATTAACGTCAGTACGAAAAGGTTCCTAAGAATATTTATGGTGGATTCGCTCCTAAATTGTACAATTTGATTCTTGGAATGTTTGTTGTAAATTTTGAAGCAAAATTTAATGTTATTCATGCCGAGAACAGGGTGGCCACGTGTACTTGAAATTCACTTATGTACTTGAATGTACTTGAATGTACTTGAATGTACTTAAATTTTTTCATGGTGGGCAATTTTTTTATACAGATACATTTAAAAAATCATTTGAAAAGGTCTCAGAGAATATAGTTCTGAAATATGTTTTACATATAATTATATCTTAAATTGAACTGTGTTTATTTCTATTTTCATTCTGGCAAAAAATAATCAGTATTGGTGCGGCCTGCGTTATTTAACCTCCAGTGTTATTTTGACTTTTGCCTGCATTATGCGTTTTTTAGGAAATTGCTCTTTTCCTGCATTATTTCTAGACTTCTAAAAAATTCAGAAATCTGTAATAACATGGGCTGGTAAGACATTTTAAACTGTCAGTTTTGTAACTGTAATGTTAGTAAAATGAATAGCTGATTAATTAC
>JAYRBW010060532.1:0-10726 GCA_036023295.1 Invenusta paracnida | reverse complement strand
TCTCCGCCCTACTATCAACTCTAAGGTAGAATGTGAGGAACTCTCTCACCTTGTTTACTAGTGTCTTAACTCTATATATATTCTGACTCCTAAACCGCATTTAAAAAATCCTGCATTTTATTATTTTTATTTAATCTTTTTCTGCTTATGCCTTAATTTCTTTTTGTTCTTTATTTTCATGTTTTATTTTCTGCCATTTTAATATTTAATTTTATCTTTCTCTCCTTCTGTTTTTAGTATGTCTTCCTTGATTCTTCTTTCTTTCCTTTTTAATCAATATCTGTATACTATGAAGATCCAAATTACTATTATTACTATAATCTCAATCAGGTATACTAACACATGATATACTATTATATGTATACTAATGTTTATTGATCCACTTAACTCCTGTCTATTTTAATATGTGTGCCTTATTCCTGTTGAATATTACTAACCTACATTACGCAATTGTATTTCACATATTTATACTAGAGATGTCGCTTATATCTTTTCATATTTTATCATTGTCTGATTAGGCCAGTCGGTGAAATATTACAATTACTTCTATACCGCAGCAAGTGCTTTTTAATTATTTGTTATTACTTCATTTAAATGCTTCCAAGGGAAGCCCAACTTCCAAAACAAAATTGATAACTACTCTACTAGCTGTAATATAAATTGTAATATTTTGAAGTGGATTATATTAAAATACGGAGCAATATCCATTGTATTTTATATAATGTGTAGTAGATTTATGAATTATGTATAAATGTATAATTATCTGTATCTTATAATCCAATTTGTCTGAAGAGGGTGTTTTACACTGAAATAAAATAATGTTATCAATATCGACTCAGTATCAAGGCTCATTTTTTTGTTTAAAAAAACAAATACTTTAAAATGCTACTCAAGGGAACTATAAACTATAAATTGTAATAATTTGGAAATAAAAATAAAAATAACTGTTATGCTTGAGCCATTTATCTTATAATGTGTTCTTTCAATTGTTGATGTTTATATTTCTTGTGCACTCGGTACCAATGTGCGTGTTATGCTTGATACATAATGTAAATTTTGTTTCATATTTGACTTGTTCCTTGCTTTAATGAATCATTACATTATTTCATTCGTTGCTAATTCGGGACTATGACGTTTGCATTTATAGATCTTGATAGTATTATTTGTTTGACAATTTCTTCTTAATCCTTCAATATTTTATTTATCAGTTTACTTCACATTTCAATATTAATGTTGCATTACGTAATTATTTTCTAAAATGTTATTTGTTTTGAGGTTTCCATACAGTACCTGTATTTTGTTGTATTGTATATATCATCGATCTGATGAAAAATAGACCTCAAAATTCGTTCGGCGAATTCCTTTCCTGATGTCATTGAATTCATTTGTTTTTACCTTACCTTGAGTATGTGATTTTGAGAGCGCGTCTCCTCTTCTCTCCTAGAAATCAACGTCTCCTCACCACTTTGTGTATTGTTTCTATAACGTTTATTTTATTGTAAAATGCACTTTTCTATAATTGGCCAACTTTTGGCATTACTGCCTCTCGGTTTTGCTGCTAGTAAAGTCTGCTACAAATTTATGAAACCTTTCATCAAATTGACAATCTAAAAATCAAGTATACCTTGATCTTTACATATAAGGTCTCAATATCTCAGGATATTTGTTAAACTTGCTTTTATCATAACCTCGTTTAAAGAATGGAATCATCAACATACGATTTCGCGGAGAGACAACAATTTTTTTCTAGAGGATCATTACTCCCAAATCTGCATAGAAATATCGTATATTTTATGTTCTTTTTAATTATCTGCCCTGAACCAAAATATAACGATACAAAAGTATTTTTGTGGGTTTATAAGAATATCACTCTATCTTATTCCACCAAATCTGCCGCTATCTCCGAATTTGTGATTGATTTTGGACAACTTTATTTCCTACAATTGCGAGTTCTTCAGAAATGATTTATACATTTTTGTCAGTGTAGATTGTTCTGTCTAAAAGAAATTATTTTCACCTATTCATCAGTATTTTCTCTTTGAAAAAAAAAGGAAAACAAGGTTTTATTCCCTTATTGCTTAAAATATCTTCTATTCAGTTTTTTGTTAATGTTAATCAAATACTGTCTTATCTCCTCAGAGAGTCGATTGTGTTCGGTACCCATCTCAGTCTTTCATGAAGCCTTCTCTTCCTCAGAAAACGTCTCAAGATATTCATCATTAATCTTGTATTATAAAATGTTCCAGTAAGTTTGTTAATACAGTGTAATCAGCAGTTTCAAATTCTCTAAATCTTTACAATCCCATCTTGGTGTTTGTCCTGACGGGAATTCCTAAATATGTTTTTTCCTTCACCCATTCTGCTCAGATGACAATTGTGCTCAATGTCCTGCATGTGGCAGGACAATATCAGTTATTTATCCAACGGAAATAAATGTTGTCTCCTCTTTAGTCTACAATAAGTGCTCACTTTTTCATTATCTGAGATGCTCGTCTTGTCCTGGATCCACAATAATTGAAAGTATTACTCGTATTAAAAGTCATATTTGGAATATTTCACCATCGCCAACATCGAAACATCTTATCAGTTATGAATTGTGTTAATGGTGGCCTAAAGTTGATTCTATGACTGTAAAAATCAATCCAGGAGTTATTGTTACCAACATACGCACTCTTCTAATCGATGGTGAACTGTTCCCTTCTTCTACAACAGTTATCTTAGTGTCTAATTTTTATAATTCTACCGTTATATCTGACATTAATATTGTCTATTTTTAATTGTCTATCCTCACTCACTTATTTACTCAAATTCAATATTAAAAACTATACTAAAATATATTTCGAAATAGTTTCTTCACAACATTCAAGTAATGTCTTTTTAAATTAAAACTAACTCTAAAATACAAAACGCTTAAAACTTCTAAAAAAGAAGAATTACAAAATCGACATTAAACAGTATTAATGTAAAAAATAGTTTGATTTATTTTCTTATGGATGCTAACGCTCTAGTAACTGCAATTGTAAATAAGGACTCGTCTAACAATTATAGTTTTAGTCAACTGGAGGCAAATTCGTTTAGTTATTTAAAATTTAAACTACTTTGACAGGAAGTAAGTCGCTCGTCAAATCAATTATATTATTTGAATTTTCAGTTGATGGGTTGATTTCTTTTTATAGCTATGTATTTGAATATGGCATTAGTAAATGAGACGGTTTAAATTAAGAGCATAGAAAGCATCTATAATTATATCATCGCTCACGATTACTGATATCAGAAGATAAAAATGGACATCACAACAACTAATGTTCACCAATTTATTGTATAGTTTATTTTCATAGTACGCGGTACAAGCTTATAATTAATGTACTAATAAACAAATAAATAATCTGTATGACTATAACAAATAATAATAAAGATTTTTCATATCAATAATATATGAAATCCATTTCCATGTAGATCATCTCTCTACATGACTATGAAAATAGGTATTAAAGCATATTTGGATGTATAATTATCCGTATTAACTACTATATTAAGTATTTGCCTCATACTCACCTATATCTATAAATCTTTATTGGTACATATATAGCCGGTTAGATTGCATATTTTCGATAATTGTATTTTTATGGATTATAACAATTTTTAATGAATGAACATAGCCGAATCAAGTTAATGTTTTCGGTTACAATATTATGATGAGGTTTATCTAATAGACACATTTCAAATAAAGAATATATGCGATTAGTTTTCATAATTTCAGATATAATAATCAGTTGTGATTATTTGAATCGTCTGGATTATTACAACCTGCTTAACATGAACAACTCAACATTATCAAAAACAAAAAAGGCCACTTGTATATTCACCTCGGTAAATTTTATGAAGTCTTAATTCATAAGTTCTTAATCATAAACTTAAATCTTAGTTCTCTTTTGAAGTCACGTAAGCAACAGTGAAATATTATATTAATATACTGCTGCAGGCAAAAAATGCTGTGCTTGTTTTTTGTATTGCTCATTTGAAGGATATTCGCAACAAATGAGACAAATATATATTCAAGCACTTCAACGGTTCTAATCATTGAAGTTGTCTATTTAGATATATGTGTATTGACGCAACAACCAAATCTACAAACCACCGATGTAGATTAGAATTCAGTTATATGCTCAAATGTAAAACCCTGCATTCTAAAGACATAAACATTGAACAATTAAATAATCTTGTTCATTACTCGCAAACTTTCAGCGATCGATCGTGCGTATTTTTGCGCAACTGTAGATTTATTATGTTTATATAATATTGATTTTGTTTGAATAAGTAACTATAAAAGAAAAACATTATTTGCTTAAATAATTGTTCCCTGGTGGAGACATTTTATTAAACATCTATTAGATTAAACTGTTTCTCCCAATAAGTATGGATCACCGTAAGACTGTGTATTTTATTTAGAGATTGGATTACATCCCCTCTCCTCTCACCATTCTTGACTTACCTCTTCCAATGAAAGTGGTGTCAAATCAGTCCCAGGCCGAACGCGTCTGAGTGCATAATGAAGCGCTGTATTGCCTTCTTTGTCTTTTGCATCGATATCAATTATTTGTCCTTGGTAGCCTTTAATAAGATGTCGTAGAGCATTTAAACACGTCCCCATTGCAGCTAAATGAAGTGCAGTTTGACCGTCATTGTTCTGAACGTTGGGGTTCGTATTCCTTAGGGTTAGCAGTGCATCAATAACTTGGACATGTCCATTCAATGCAGCGAAATGCAAGGCCGTGTTTCCATTTGCAGTCTGAGCATCAATTATCCATGGCATCTTCTCCAAGATGATGCGTACTGCTTCTCTATATTATGATGTTATAAAATGAAAGCAATGATTAGTATAACATTCCAAATTAAGATAAGTAATGTCTGAAATATGTATATAGTAACCTTCAAATTTAGAGTTAGCGAGTCATTAATGATAAAAATCTGCATCATTCTATGCAGTATATTTACGTTTAATGTTTATTTTGGGGACATATATTTCGTCCTTTTATGTTTCAGAAATGAAAAAATACTGAAAGACAAATTTAATAAATTAGTTAAACAGCTCATCTGGATGCTACAATTTATGTCACCATAAAAGTACTAAAACATAAGAGTTTCACAAAAAATCACATTTAATATACTATTCATAATCTCCGTAAACTCGCCTAAAGAATGCTCACCATAAGATGACCTGATATCTACAGCTGAGTCATTTAAACACACATGATCTGTGACCTGCCCACCCAAGGCTTTCAAGCTCGCCTCCACTGGGTCCCCAAATCCAACCATTTCGAATACAATTCTTGCGTTTTGTCACATTCAATGTCATAATTAAATATAGTCGTAGACTAGATCGAGGCTAGAGGCTGCAAAACTCGCATGTGACTTTAATCTTTTAATTTTAGCAATTGAAGAGAATTGAAGAAGAACGCATCCTGATACAAACCTGAAACTAGGATATATCCTAAAGGACTCACAGGCCTTTAAAAATGGCAACGAAGGTATCGCATATAGTCTCGCTCTTCAAGCTGCATTCTCACTTTTTGACATTAAAGATGCCACTGCTCGCATCAGATTGGATTCAATCTTGCTCAAAAACCGTGGTCTAAGCAAAAAATCAAAAATATGTATTTACGCTTTAACATTTACAGTTCTATCTTCTTCAGTAACTGACGAGTTTTACGACTTTCCATTTAAACTGACACTTCTGCAATTGTGTTATTATGTTATGAAATACTGAAATGTTCCAACTATGTTGGACAGTCACATTGTTCAAAATCATGCATCTATAGAAAACGCGAATTATTTTTTTCTTTTAGGATTACCTTTGCTTTTAATTTATTTACTAAACGTCATACATATGTTATGGAATTATCAATATTCGTTACTATTGGATGAAATGAGATTAAAATATTAGAACAGAAATACGGCAAACATATTACTAAAAGTATGTATGTATCACATATCCATTTTGATCAAAAGCGATAACAATTAAAAATGTCAAGAAACATCAAATTTGTTGATATTTTCTGCAGGAAAATATCAATCTCACCTAATTATATTAACTATGTTTATAACGTCAGATATTATCATTTTTTTGTAAATTGTTATCAGCTCTAGCGAAAGAAGAGGCCTAACTTTGACCGTTAATAAATTAGATGCTCGTCAAAATTCACTTAAATTGAATTTTTAAAAGTTGTACATATGTACGCCTTGATATGATTAATGGTCTTATTTCATCAGTTACATTTATCAAATATTTAACTGCTTAACTGCGACGGCACCCTGATTTAAATATAACTGGATTTTAAGGTCGAAGAAACCATTCGATACAAATAAAAAAGGGTCAATAAAACTAATTTTAATTACACAAATTAATTGTTTGTATTGTATCATCGTCAATATTCTTAACTTTCATGAAAGTAACATTTAAACATATTTTTCAATAGTAGAGGGAATTCAATTACAATTTATGTTGCAGTCTTTTCAAAACTTTGCAGATCTGCATATAAAATGGTAATGATATGCTCGTCAGTTATTAAATATGACAGAAAGAAATATTTCGTTCAGTGGATTACCTTTGATAACAGTATCCAAATTGTCATTAAAGATGACGAGTGGTTGGCGCATACAAGAATTTTACAATTTTTGAAATTAAAGTGAGCAGAAAAACAAATATCTTTGACGAATTAACGAATTTAAGAAGTCAATCTAATAGTAATTTTCAGAATTAATAAGTAAACAAAAAGTATAATTTGACATGAGCCCGATGTAGGATAAAAACGTGAAGATGCAGGACAAATCTGCCACATGTTGTAGATGTTGATTGATTGGCATGGGTTTCGTTGACACTTTTCGCTTTGCAGGAAAGCTGTTGGCCTAGCTAAAGTTAAAGTGAAGTCACTTTAAAGTAACTGAAATATTAAGTTAGGTAGTTAATAAGGTGAAATCGGCTATACAGAATTTAAGGTTGTAGATGCAGCCCCTAAAAGCCAAAATCTAAAATTGACCCATGAATTCAATTTAAAAATAAATACATTTCTGAAATATCATCGTCACCTTTATTTTTCATTTTAAAGTTTATGTTTTCAAATGAAAGAATCTTGAATCGCGAGTCTTCCTCAAAACAGTTTAATCAGACGGTAATTCGTATACTATGCTTAGTCCGTTTAAAGTTTTGATCCTTGCACTTAAAATGATGCAATGGTAAAAGTTAATTGAAAACAATTCTTAAACTCGGCTGTATAATGTGCCTCATGTTTAACAATTTCTCGTTCTGTCAAGAGGGTGTAGGCGTGAGAGAATGTTGAAGTCTTGATATATGTCAAAGCCAGTAAAGCTGTCAAATATCCAACTTGAAGCCACCATGTGTAGTTTTCGATCTGGTGAGACAAATTGGTGACAATATGATATACTTTTAGTTTTAGGAATATACATTTGTACGAGGGAATAACTTCCAACGGCGTAAAACCATTATCTTCTGAACGATTGTGCCTTCTACATATAAAGAGCTTTGATGCAAATGGGGTCATCGACAAGTTTTCCGAAATTTACGTATTTTACTTGTCTGTACAAATATAAGCAGCGGAATCGAATTATGTTATCCATGTTTTAAAACATTAGATAACTTTACAATACGAATTCGATTAGATTGAATAAATCTTAGATTGGCGATATCCCTTTTTTAATTATGATTTACAAATTAGCCGAACAAATTCTCTTGGACGTGAAGTTTCAGGTCAGTCACGCTATCAATCTAAAATCGATTTGATTGATCCAATCGAATCAAGATAACAGAGTCAAAATATTCGTAAATTAGCTAAATATGATAACTTTAACGCTTCTAACTTTGACATTCTATTTCTGCCTAATGGACAAGAAGCTCATTAATATTTGTATTTAGGCTTCTAATGTTTAGGTGGAAGATGCTTTTTATGGTTACATTTGCTGGGATTTTATTTAATATTTTATTAAACTTTTTACTGCGTAATATTTTTGATTTTAGAATTGTTGTGCTTTGTTTATTTTTTCCATGTTAGGATTTTTTATTGTTTTCATTATTTGGTGATTACTATTGGGTTATTTTTTATTGAAGTTTTTATGTCTGGTATGAATGACTTGTTTGTTTAAGTTTGTTTGGTGTGTACACAGATAAGGTTTGCAGTTATACTATAATTGTAAGTTAGAAAAATATAGTAACACATATATTACCTTTAAAAAGTCTGGAGTAATTACAATTGTTTATAATATAATATAGGTATGTTTCATAAATAGACCATTTAATACTATCTTATAAAAATGCCCAATTCTTTATATTTTATTTATGGTTATATTTGCTATTTAAATAATTAGGAAACATTTTATTTTGTAAATTTGCTTGCTGAATTTATTTTTCAACAACGAATGAATCTGCATTAGAAAACTATATTTGGGTTTAAAATATCCATTTTTTATATTGTGGACCATGAATTTACTCATAAAAACACCCAAATATTAAAAGTCAATTTGGTAAAAGGAACAAAAAACATTCTTTTGAGCTTTTGAATACAATATATGTATAGGCATATCTACAATATATGCAAAAACTAGAAAGGTATTTTCAATCAAATAAAATGTTAAGTAAAAATCCCATCTAATGTATTTTATCAATTTTTCAGTTCTGGTGAGTCAAAATCCACCAAAGTATAGCAAATGAATGAATTTTTAAATTATTGAAAAACTATTATGATATAAATTCGATATTGTCTTAAACATATTCATGACAATCTATAAATATATTTCATTGTATGAAACATTAATCTGTTTTAAACCTCTTGTTCTGAAGCTCTTTTAGTCAGCAAGCGGCTATACTTAAATGTAAATTATATAGTGACACAATCCAAGAAATATATATATTGATATTGTAGTTTTAGTTATAATTATATAGATGTATTGAAAAATATTTCACCTTCTAACAATTACAATAGCATGTACAATAAGTTGAAATGTAAGATTATTGGACATATATAGACAAATAGAAATAAAAATATAGAAATTCATATATTTTAACAACAAAATTGATTATACTTCCTAAACAAATGGTGATACATGATTATAGATTTGTAAAGGCTAAGAACATTTCCCCTATTTTTATATATGTTGTAGGCATAGCTATAAATATGTTATCCTTAAAAGCTCAATAAAATGTTTTTATCTCTTTTACACAATTAATTTTTATTATTTGGGTGTTTTTATGCTTAAATTCATGGGGCACAATAAAGAAAATGGCTATTTTAAACAAAAGCAAGGTATTGTAATCCAGTTGTGGTGTCAAAAAATGAATTTAGCATTCATATTTACATAAGGAAATGTTTCCTAATACTTTAAATAGTAGTTATAACCATAAATAATATGAAAAACTTACCCTTTACAGAGTGTTGGTCAGGGTCAAAATTGCTCTATCTTGAAATTTGAAATATTTATAACTTTGGAATAAATATAGATATGATATTGCCATGTATAGGCTAGTTTCATTTTATAAAGATCTTGCATTGTATAAAATGAACAAAATCCATGAATAGTGCTTCAAGTATTCTGTAAATTGACATGGAATGTCCCTAGTGCTAAAAATTGTATTATCTAATTACTGTTTTTGCGTAAGTCCTTATACAAAAATGTTGAATACTTAATTGTTGTTGCAGGTCCATGTGAAAATGAAGAATTTTGAATATCAAATAGTTATTTATGGCCCAGTGCTAGTGCTAAACATTTGATTATCTAATTGTATTTTCAGGCCCAATGCTAATGCTGAAATTTGGTTATCTAATTGTTGTTTTAGGCCAAGTGCTAATGCTGAAAATTTGATTACCTAATTATTGTTGAAGGTCCAGCACTAATGCAGAAATTTTAAATATCAAATATTAACAATTATATACTATTTAATGCTACATACTTTCAATGTAAATAAATTTACAACAGAGAAATTTATAATCCTGCTTATATAGATGCTTTTGCTGTGACAATATTTCTGGCATAGCTGACATCCTCTACATAGCTTGATTTGGCACTATTGGGTTAATACTTCATATAATAAAATGTTTGTTTTAATACTAAACTGTATTTAGACATATATTTGATCTATATGAACACATTTAAAAAAAATATATAATATATATTAATTAATTAATTTAGCGGTGTGGTCTAGTAAAATTTCTATATTTTTGCTTTAATTTTACATAAGTTGGATATTGTATATGTTTGGTTACTATATTAAAACATATTTATTTTAATTATTTCAATCTTAAGCTGCATAGTACTACCCCCAATCCCGCTACTATTGTCAACGAACACTTTGTCAGTTTCTACAGAACCTCGGGTGATCTCCCTATGGTTGACAATGATGACAGGTGCCCAACCATCTCCGTATAAAAAACAAGAACTGCTCTCGAGAATCTCGACAACAAAAACCTGAGTACCTGACAATGTCCCGGCGAAAAGACTCCGTATTAGCTGTGATGTACTCTGATGTTAGCTAATATTTTTAACCTCATAATTATATTTGGACCAGGGAATACTTTAAACACGGAAGTAAAACGCGCGAAAAAGGATACTTTCAGTTATGGGCCTACTTTCAGAAAAACGTATTTTTTCCAATTTATAGATAACTGTATCGAATCCTCCAATGTTGTAGTTGTTACAAGTATAAAAATTCATTTATATG